>JAVGVS010000257.1:508809-641483 GCA_032718565.1 Distichodus sexfasciatus | reverse complement strand
GTACATTCACGCGCTCGTCACAAGCTGAGCTGGACATACGGAACTGGGAGAAGGGTTTAAATCAAACAACAGTTATCTCAGCGTTTCAATGCAACTGACTTTTTCCAGCAGCAGGATGAAAATAGATATTTACTGCAGTTAAATTTCCATTTGCAACTTAAGCTAGTGTTACATAGTTATATAGTGTTTTGTTTTGTTTTTTAACCATGACAACGGTTGCCAGGGGAAGGAAGCGCATGCGTGGGGAAAGTGCGCGGAAATCTGACAACATGGCGACAAGTCGAATGCGTTTGACTGCATGACTGAACTTTACTAAAGGTGTTTTCACACTTGGTCCGTTTCAGCCTTTAAAGCGAACTCGATCGATTAGTCGGCATTTTTAACCCATATGTGAACACGCCAAACGAATCCAGACCCCTCGGATATGGCGTCCCATCAGTGCCTAAACTAGAGCGCGCAAAATGGCTTGCCGCAAAAAATTCGCGGGCGTAAATTTCAAAGTCGTGCGCGCAAATGTGAAACTCGAGAGCACAGAATGAAGAATCGAGTGCGCGGTTGTGATAATATTGCGCGCAAACTGTATTTTTCCTCTCGCGAATGTCTGTTTTCTTCTCGATGTGTTAAATGTCCTCGCGCGCGAAGTAGATTACTGACGAGCGGCTTTTTTGCTCGAGTGAGATTTCTGCGCGCGGGGTTTTGGCAGTTTGGGGGCGGGGTTTTGGCAGCTTCTGCCTGCGAATCCTATTGGCCGATGGCTCCTGGTCTTGTGATTGACTGCACACTACAGACAGTTTTTACAGAAAAACCAAAAATGACGTAGAAAGAGGAACGGCGACAGGTAGATTAAACGCAAGTTATAGTTTATCGACCTTATAATTCTAATTTAATAGTTAGGTCTTACACGTTTAATATGCACGCAATCAATGGCTCCTCTTGCCCACTTGTCTGTCCCCAATTCAACAAACACAGATGGACAAGTCAATCACAAGACCAGGAGCCATCGGCCAATAGGATTCGCAGGCAGAAGCTGCCAAACCCATCGGGAGGTGGTCTCAGTCGGGTTTGCTTTAAGTCCGCGGCGTGGTTCGTTTAACTCGCTCCTTATGAACGCGAAGTTTTCGACAGTTTTCGTTCGAAGTAAAAACTACCCAGAATGCAAAGCAGTAAAGGTCTGAGAGCTCCATAAGAATGGAGTATGAACAGAAAACGACTGAGGCCCCATCTGAGCTGAAGAGGAGCAGAAAGAGAACTGAGTCCCCTTTCAAATGAACTCACAGTGTGAACATCAAAAGAACCGAGTTCCCTTTCTGTTGGTCCACTTTTTGGAGCACTTCTAGAGGACTGAGTTCGGTTCCTTTAAAGAGGACTATATTTTAGGGATGCACCAATACCAATACTCATACCAGTATCGATATCGGTACCGATACCACCCCCCTGTGCAGTTACTCGTACTCAGAACAAAATTCCCCGATGCCTACTACCAATACCACATGTGGAAGATATGATGGAGTTATGTTCATCGCCACGCGGAGGCAGTGTAAATGCCACAACGCTTGTAAACTGTGCGGAGATAAAAATGTCAGCCATCTGAAAGTACTTTAAAATAAATCATAATGACAGCAGCGAAGCAGATTAATATTTAATATTTAATATTTTATTTAACTGTTGTTACTTTTTTAAATGTTTTGATACTTAAAGAACAAATAAATGGATAAAAAATTAGTATCATTTATTTGATAAAATGACATAATAAGGCTCGTGTACTTTAATTTATATACTGGAAAAAAATAAAACAAAAAAAAAATCCTACTATTATTGTCATTGTTATTAATAACAGACCTACACTGCCATCGGTACTCGGTATCGGTGAGTACCCAAAAATAAATATCGGTACTCGGTACTCGGCAAAATGGGAAATCGGAAAATGTCTCGTTTTCATTTCATTTTTACAAAGAAATCTCCATTTTTAAAGGTTTGTTATTTGGTTGTAATTTTAAAAACTGAATGAACGAACGACACTTGGGTCGTTTCCAAATTTTGCCTTTAACACAATCTAACGCCTCACTAGCTTTGAACTTAAGCAAATGTTAGTCTTGCTGTTAGTCTTGAATGAAGCAAAATTTGGATTCCAAGAGTTTGACGTAAGCAGGAAATCTGAACAAATTTGATTTTGGGAAGACAACCCAAAACTGAGCTAAAATCATGCACAAACGCTTCTCCCCGGCTCTCACCTTGTGGTTCATGATCTTGCCGTAGGTCTCCACCAGCGACTCGGCGTAGAAGGGCGTCTCCCCGTACAGCATCTCGTACATGCAGACCCCCAGGGACCACCAGTCACACTCGGGTCCGTACTTGCCCTTTCCGTCCTCCATGGCCTGCAAGATCTCGGGGGAGATGTAGTCCGGCGTTCCCACGGCAACGGACGACTGGACCTAAACGACACGGCGGGAGGGGGGAAATTGGAGGTTTCATTGGGATGCGACGTTATATCGATTCGACGGACGGTCTAACATCTGCCAATACAAAGTCTGCTAGAACACGATTCGATTCAGGAGCCACCCATCGACATCACAAAAAAAGGACAACGTCATGACATTTTTGTATCTGAGCTCAATGCAAAACAACATTCTTTGTTAACGAAACAGCCAAGCAATCGATATAAATCAATTACAATATGTATGACGCCTGATCAATGCTTTCATTTTGGATCACTGAATCGATGTATCGTATGTAGAACAGTCGGTGGCGTAACGGTAGGATGTTCGCGTGATCCGTGATCAGAAGGTCGCAGGTTCGAATCCAGGGCTGGTAAAATCACCACTGAGGTACTCGTGAACAAGGTACCGTCCCCAAGCACGGCTCCCCGGTGGGCTTGTTAGCTGCCCACTGCTCCTTCACGGATGGGTTAAATGCAGAGGTCACAATTGGTTGTGGTGCACTGTGTGCTGTGCTGTGCTGTGGTGTGTTCACAATGACAAAATAATCACTCAACTGCTCGTTCACATTGGTTAAGTGCACAGAATACCTTTCTCTATGAGGAGCAAGAAAGTGGAACCCCAAAATAACCATTTTTTTAATCTAACAAAAATTTCTATATCTTAAGAAAGACTTTTGCCACCAAAATATTTGCAAACTTTGCAAACTAAATCAGACACAAGATGCTTTAGTGATTTTCAGAGGCGGCAAAAGTACACATGTTCGTCACTCAAGTAGAAGTACAAAAATTTGTGCTAAAAAAGACTGGTAAAAGTTGAAGTACTGACTCAACGTCTTTACTTAAGTGAAAGTAAAAAGAGTACAGGCTCGGAAATCTACTTAAAGTATGAAAGTAAAAAGTAGCCGTGTGAAGGACCAAAGAAGCACTTCTCGGTGAAGTTAACTAGACCTCATGTCAGATTAATACAACTGGAAAAATGCAGCTCATTTTCCCATTAGCTCTGTTATACGTTACACATTCTCAAGAAGCCTTTCTTGCTGCAGCTATTTCAAACATTTGTGACCCTCCACGGCAAAACCAGTCGCTTGTCGCAACGGAGGTTTCCGAGAAAAACGAGTGTTAATGTTGTGTGGGGAAAAAATTTGGATTTTTTGTTTTTAGTGTTTTGAAACAGTGGAAGGTCTATACTGTACTGTTGTGAATAAATTTGGCTGAAAAACTTACCCTTTCCATCCTAAAAACGTGACTTTCTTGAGGTGAGGAATTCAATTCCAGCAGAATGTTAAAAGTTTCTGTTTTGACCGCTCTACTCCAATATTTACGCTAAATCCACTGGTTGACTAGCGTGAAGATATTTCTGCGGAATCCATCTTCGTCTCCCGAGTTCAGTTAACCTAACGCAGGTAGGCTATCCGTGTGGCTGTGAATGCAGAGTAGGCTACCGTAAATACAAACGTAGCCGCGACCGCACCAAGCGTCTGTGAGTGCTACGGCAAAGGCAGATTTCTCCGTTTCTCACTTGGCGTGACAGGAGAAACCCGACTCCTTTGAATGTTGATATCTCAGTCATATGTCGTCCGATTCATTCCATATAGGTATCGTTTTGAAGCTTGATTTATTTATTTTTTAATTTTGAAAATTTGCGACAAGCGACTGGTTTTGCCGTGGAGTGTCACATTTCTTTCAGTTAAGATCAGGGATGTGGAATGTTTTGCTGGTGTCCATGTGAATCGTCGTCTCCGTTCTCTCCATCGTTTCCAGTCAAATCACGTACTGAGCTTTCTCCCGCTACCGCCGCCGCCATCGCACTTATTATGCGCCTGTTTCATCTAGTATTACGTGTGATGTTATCATTTCAAGCATTCTGATTGGGGGAATGGTGAACGTGACATGAGCGAACACACCCACGTTACGTCTTATCCAGCTCCCGGAAAATATCCCCTTGACGTCTCACGCAATAATGCGAAATAAACGTAAATAGACGAATAATAGCTAACCCGGCTAAGTCTCTGCTTTCATATGATATACGGTATGCACGGTTGGCCGTAGTAATACAGATTCTACAGCCGTATTTCTTCCACGTAGACCTACGCAGTGTTTTTGTTCTTTGTTTATTTACGTTTGGTGTTGGAATTGTGTTATGTTCAGGTGGAATTTGTTTGAGACTGTTAGACGAGATTCCATCGGTGACGTTGATGTGCCGCATGCATACGTTTGTTCACGTTTACCGACGATTTAAAGCCTTCCCGTTCTGCCCCAGGTACCAGAGTCGATCGGGCTCAATCCATTAAGTACATCTCTGAGGATTTTCAAGAAACACAAGTCGGTTTCCTACTTGGATCAACGCTAAGGGTTCGCAAATCATCAAATCAATGTTTGGATGTAGATCGACGTATCGTCACACCCCTACTAAACGCACAGAGACGAACATCTACGGTTTCGAGCTTTAAGCCACATCAGTGACCACACCGGAGTGCAAAGTGAGGGGGGGAAACTCACCGTTCCGTCCTCCATGAGCTTGAGACAGGAGCCGAAGTCGGCCAAGCGGATGTGACCGTTCATGTCCATCAGGATGTTGTCCGGCTTGATGTCCCTGCAGATGAACATAAGTGAAAGTGTGAGTGATTCTCACTGTAAACACAGCACAGCGTCTCTGCGTTTGACCCGTCGGTGAAGGAGCAGTGGGCAGCACCCAGGGAGCAGTGCTTGGCGTCTGGACGGTACCTTGCTCACGGGTACCCCGGTGGTACCTTTACCGATTCGGGATTCGAACAGGGGACCTTCCGATCACGGAGCGTACTCCCTAGTGGGCAATAACAGTGGGCAGTGGGCAAATGATTTGGACAGTTCTTGGGGATGGTACCTCATTCTAGGGTACGTGGTACATGGTACTTTTAGCATTCAGGGATTTAAAATAAATTTGAAATCGTGGAAGATTTTAACAAGTAACGTTAATGAAGTGAGTGATTATTTGTCATTGTGAACACACCACAGCACACAGTGCACCGCAACCAAATGTGACCTCTGCATTTGACCCATCCGTGAAGGAGCAGCGGGCAGCTAACAAGCGCCCGGGGAGCAGTGCTTGGGGACGGTACTTTGCTCACGAGTACCTCAGTGGTAACTTTACTGACCCTGGATTCGAACCTGCGACCTTCTGATCACGGGGCGAACGCCCTACCGTTACGCCACCGATTAATCTGAATAATTCCCACCACAAAAATTTCAAAAAGTCTTGTTTAAGGTCCAGATACTAGCCTCCAAACCGCTCAACCTAATCACCCAAGTCACTCTAGGGATTCTCTCCCTGTAGTCAGGAAACGGAAGTCGCTCTGGATAACAGCGTCTGCGAAATGCAGAAAAATGGAAAAGTATGTGTTTCGGGATTGACTGTAGCTTCATAACCATGTTTTTTTTTCCCTTCACCACATTCAATTTTGCCCCCTCAAAAAAAATAATCCAAGCTGGAACGTCACATCTGGCAGCGTTTATTGTAATTACAAACCAACTGTGCAGCCATCCTTTTACGACGGCGGTGACAAAGTCGCGGTTTCGCTTCGATTCGGGAAGCGGGACTCTACAAATGACAGGACGTGTAAATAAAGTCATAAAGTTCGAGCGCCGACTGAGTTGCCGATGGGGAACCGGAGAGCTGTGGCAGAAGGCGGGGGGATGATAGACGAGGCTGGAGTAGAAACTACTTTTAAACAGTAGTTTTTCACGCAACAAGCTATAAACGGTAGCTAAAGATTAACAGTAGCTAAGCTTAAACCAGCGGAAGGAAGCGTTTTCCTTTTTGTAAGGTGTGAAACTGACTGTTCCTGTTCATAAAACTCATAAAACATGTCATACGGTAGAGTACAAGTTACACGATATTGTATTTGTGAGTCGCTTGTCGCAAATTTCCAAAATTGAGTTATTATGTTTTCATGAAAGGGCATAAATCAAGTTTCAGAACGATACTTATATCGAATGAATCGGACGACATATGACTGAGATATCAACATTCAAAGGAGTCGGGTTTCTCCTGTCACAACAAGTGAGAAACTGAGAAATCTTCCTTTGAAGTTGACTATCGCCGTAGCACTCACAGACGCTTGGTGCGGTCGCGGCTACGTTTGCGTTTACGGTAGCCTACGCTGCATTCACAGCCACACGGATAGCCTACCTGCGTTAGGTTAACTGAACTCGGGAGACGAAGATGGATTCCGGAGAAATATCTTCACGCTAGTCAACCAGTGGATTTAGCGTAAATATTGAAGTAGAGCGGTCAAAACAGAAACTTTGAACATTCTGCTGGAATTGAATTCCTCACCTCAAGTAAAACTCGCTTTGGTAGTTGACTCTTGAATCGCAGTTTGTCTGTGATTTTTTTTTTGTTGCTGAGCCTGTAAATTAGTAAATTAGCCGTTCTTGCGGTGACTGCTTGTTAGCATAGTTAGCATGCTTCGTGACAAAGTGATGGCTGATATTGTATTCTTTGAAAAACGCAACAGTTTCGGTGAAAAAATATTTTGCTGTCCACTCGGCATTCACTGTCCACTTTTCTTTTCTTTGGTCCGCTCATGTTTACTACGGGGCTCAAAACGCAAATCAAAAACACGGAGTGGAGTAATACATCACAACTTAGCAAAGGTTAATGTGCCATCTATTGGGAAAACACAGGCATTGCAGGAAAAATGCAAAACGAATGTCGTTTAATAATAAAATTTAGACAAAATTCGACAGGTCGGACTGAAAAACCAAACGGCCCGGATATGGCCCGCGGGCCGTAGTTTGCCCATTTCTGGTTTACATACAAGCAAACAGACTCTTAAAATCCACCGACACAGGTAAGAGCATTTCTGGTGTGTGTGTATATGCACGTGTATGTGTGTTTATACATGTTTTGTGGATGGAAACATTCCGAACGTATGTGGCGGTGAGAATGTCATTTAGGCCCGTGTTTTTCCCTCCACAGGTGTTGATTGTTAACTTTGCGGTGCTGAGAAAGTCCACGTTCCCGTCTTGTTTGCGTGTTTGTGTGTGAAATGAACCGTGTTAATTCATCACAGACACTGTAGTTTTCCCACTGTAGGAAACACACTTGTGGGGAACTAACGACATGCCTTTCATAGCGTTCAACTTGTTTTTGTTAAGGATGGAGATGGGATAAGGAAGTCTGTTATGCATGAAGAGTTGACTATTTTTATATAAATACCGTAAAGATGAAAAACGGAAAAATGTGCGTATCTGTAAAGTGTAATGAGGTTAGCTGAGGACAGCTGCCTCCTGCTGTTATAATAGAGCATTAAAAAATGAGCTGAGCCTTAATAGCTTTAACACGGCCATTACATCGAGTACAGAGCAGTCCCTCCAGGATTTCGCAGGCCGTTACTGAGATCGCTGCGGCCTAAAATGCCTGATTTTTTCCGGCTGCTTTTGGAAATCAAAAATTTGCGATAAAAGTTGTGGTGTTTTTAGGTGTTTCGGTGGAATAAAGTTGCGGAAAAATGAGCTATTTTCTTCTCCTTTCTAACAATTCTTTAACAATTAATTCAAAGGAAGGGAAGAAAACCATTATTATTTTTAAATCGTTGTTATTTTTGAAGGTAAACGTGAGACGTTTTTAATCACACGTTTCCTGCCTTCTTCGAAACGCAACAAGGAAGTGAGTTCGCTGACGTGCGGCTCAACGTTTTGCAGGAAAACGACAATGACTGGACAAAAATTTGCGGGAAAAGTTGGGGCAATTGCACAAAATTGCGCGGCAGTAATGAATTCGTGGTCATCGGCTGAATTTGCGAAATCCTGGAGGGTGTGACGGAGATCTGCTGATGATTGAGCACGATGATGACGATAGATGTGGAATAGGATAAAAATGTGAACTTATAAAATCTTGGGTTTTTTTTAGGCGAGAATAATTCCACTAGGCCACTCCAACTACTTTTGGTTAATTTTGTATTTATTGGTTTAATTTGATTTATCCAGAATAGAAATGTCGAAAGAATTCTTAAAACTGGCAGACAATTCTTAAAGAAAGTACATGATTATTGTGTACAAAAAATATAAGGGACCAAAAAATGTACATTTTTAAAAGATTTGAAAAAAACAATTCGTCTTTTCCCGCCGGTAACCAACCTTTAATTTGTGACCGACTTAAGCTGCGATTTTCCCAACAAACCAACTTGAAGTATTTTTTTTTTAAATTTGGCCAAACTAATATTTGTTGGGAACTGGCACCAATGTTCCATTTTGCTGTTTTTTAAATATATATTTTTTAAGCAGAGCAGCGTTTAATACCAAGCTTTGCTGACTAGGTTCCAGTGCCAGTGGTTTGTAAAGCAGCTCTGGGGCCAGCGCTGGGCAGCAGGGGGTGTATTGAGGGAGTTAATTGAGCTGGACCGTGGCCTGAAGGAGCAGCGCTGAGGGCGCGAGGGAGGTAATCCCCTATAAAACCACAGAAACCCATCTGGGAGAGCCATATGGACGCAGCTCGTGCCTAGTAGGGTGGAAAAAAAAGAACTAGAAAGAGAGGTCCAGGGCGTAAACTCCCGCAATAGAAATGACCAAATTCAGCACTGATATATTGTAGCGAGAACAGCTGGGTGAAAAATCCTGGATCAAAATCCTGATTCATTTCATATTTTACCTTGATTGTGACTCATTTTTTGCCCTGATAGTTCACTGACAAATACTGTAAATATGCTCAACTTCGGATTTTCTTCTAATGAACGCATGAGGCAGTTGGTGGCGTAGCGGTAGGACGTTTGCCCCATGATCAGAAGGTTCAAATCCAGGTGGTAAAGGTACCACTGAGGTACTTATAAGCAAGGAACCGTCCTCAAGCACTGCTCCCCGGTTAGCTGTCTGCTGCTCCTTGATGGATGGGTCAAATGCAGAGGTCACATTTTGCCGTGGTGCGCTGTGGTGTGTTCACGATGACAAAAATCACTCACTTTTCAAGATCTTCTAATAAGTCATTCGATTTTAGGTACATTTATATGGAGATACAAACCAACAAACATCTTCAAAGCTTCATGTGGCTGTTGGTGGGGTTTATTTTTTTCTTCCAGGTAAACCGCCTCCAGCTGGAAACGAGTCTCTCTACCTCAACCGGTTTGCGAGCGCTGCTGATGTCAGCATCCGAAGGCCTGATGAGCTCATCCGCGTGCTTGGCCGTTTGTGAAACAAATACGTTGCTAGCCCGAGGCCACCGCTGTACCCTTTCGTGTTTAACAGGCAATCAAGAAACGCGCTCGTGAGAGTCGTGGGTGACGAAATTTCGCCTCGTCTTCGCCGTTCTCCTGCACATGGCACCAATCAATAGAGGAATACGCATATGGCTCCAATCAATAGCTCATCTCACACACACACTCACACACACACACACACACAAAAATTGCAGTGGTTGCATGTGCACACCCAGGGACAGATGCTGTGTGAAGGGTTGAAGTGTTTTGTAGTGGTGGCAGCACAGCAGGGACCTCATGCAAATTTTGGCCCGGGTAAAGAGAGCCGCTTAACGCCACTTGCAAACGCCATCCTTCACTTAAAAAAGATGAAGAAGAAGCTCCCCTTCCCCGCTCTCCTGCCTGCCACTTCAGACTGAAGAGGGAGATTTAACTGTGGCCTGGACGAGAGATGTGTGACTGCACGTGGTGAGTGAAATGCGGTGGTGGTGGGAACTCGATTCACATTTTGCGTTCCTTTTCTTCGCCTTTTTATTTTTGTTCCTGTCGTTTTGTGCTGATTTCGCACTTACTTGCTTATCTATGTATGTAAATCCCTGGTAAGGCTTGATCATGCAGTCTATGTCCAGCTTGGTGGCCTAGTGGTAGGACACTCGCCTTGGGACCCAGAGGTTGTGGGTTGTAATCTGACCTCTAGCGTTACCAACACCGGGTCCCTGAGCAAGACCCTTAACCCTAAGTCGCTCTCAGGGGAACTGTCCCTGAAATGAGGAAATTTCTGGATAAGAGCGTCTGCTAAATGCTGTAAAATGTAAATGTAATCAAAAACGTGAGGAACTGTGCCATTAGAATGAAAACAGAAAAGCACACACACACGTCTTGCTATTTTTGTGAGGATGCTGAGGTTGGAGCCACCAGGCAGGAGGCTGAGAGGAAGACCAAAAAGGAGATTTATGGATGTGGTGAAAGAGGACATGAAGTTAGTTGGTGTGAGGGCAGAAGGTGCAGAAGATAGGACTAGATGGAGACAGATGATTCGCTGTGGCGACCTCTGAAGGGAAAAGTCGAAAGAGGAAGAAGAAGAAGAAGACTTGCATTAGATTCAGTGGTTGGTGCAATCGCCTCACAGCGAGAAGGTCCTGGGTTCGATCCCCGGGTTGGCCGTGGGGTCTTTCCGTGTGGAGTTTGGCCGTTCGTCCCGCATTGGCTTCGGTGCTCCGGTTCCCTCCCACAGTCCGAAAAGCATGCACTGTAGGTTGATTGATTACTCTAAATTGCTCTAAAATAAGGTGTGACTGTGAGTGTGCGTCCTGCAGTGTGTTGGTCACCACCTCAGACTCATAATCCCGGGACAGGCTCCGGTCCTGATGACCCCAACAGGGATTAAGCACGGCAATAAACGAGTGAGTTAATGAATGAATGAATGAACGAACGAACGAGTTGCAACGTTTCTATAAAAGCATTATTTTTGATCCCGGATTAGGTTTTGGTCCTCACATGCAAAAAAGGACCCTCACAAAGCCGCAATCTCACAAAGATCTCAGGTTTTCCCATCGTTAGGGGACAAACAGGTTCTTACCCTAAAATGTAGTATTCAGACACTCAAACACACCTACACAAAGCCAGTGCACATGACCGGCTATTTTTACACAGCGCACAGAATGGTCTACAAACACAAAAACACACACACACCCACCCTCTTCCATCTCTCCCCCTCTCTCTCTCTCTCTCTCTCTCTCAGGGGAGCTGCCCATGCCGTCCCCACCCTCCCAAACGCAGGCGTGCCAAACTCTCACAGGACGAAAAAAAAACTGACCACACCTCCAACCCCATCATTACTGCCTCCAGCCTCCAGCCTCCTCCACTCCAACCTCCAGCACACAGCCCCAAAAACAGCACACGGTTACCACCGCCAGAATAGAAAGGGTTGAAGTGTGTGTGTGTGGGTGTGTGTGTGGCCATGTATTTATGGCACTGTGGGGACCTTTTGTCCCATAAAAGCACCTTTATCTGTATTTTGGGCTTTGTGGGGACATTTGAGAGGTCCCCATGAGGAAAAATGACTTTACAGAAAATGTGCTTGTTTTATTTGAGAAACTAAAAGAGGTAAAAGACGTGCTTTTGGTTACTGAGGTTAAGGTTAAGGAAAATGTTTTAATGATTAATATTTTAACATCGAGATTAGAACTGGGACTGGATCGTCTCATCCTTGATAAATCTTCATGAATATTTGGCAAAGTCAAGTCAACGTATAACTAACACACACAATCTTTATTTTGGCATGTAGCATAACGAATAGGGTACTCGTCCCGTGATCAGAAGGTCACCGATTCAAGTTCCGGAAAGGTATCTGTGAGGTACTCATGAGCAAGGTACCGTTCCCAAGCACTGCTGGGAACAGGCGCTGCCAAAACAAGCTGCCCACTGCTCTTTTTTTTTTTTCAACGTCAAAGTAAACTTTGTCATCTCTGCTAATATACTGTAAAGATATACAGAGAGATGAGACGACGTGGCTCCAGTTTTCACAGTGCAACAGGACAAATGTGACCCTCCACAGCAAAACCAGTCGCTTGTCGCAAATTTTTTAAATTAAGGTATTGTTTTTCATGAAAGGGCATAAATCAAGCTTCAAAGCGATACCTATATCGAATGAATCGGACGACATATGACTGAGATATCAACATTCAAAGGAGTCGGGTTTCTCCTGTCACGCCAAGTGAGAAACGGAGAAATCTGCCTTTGAAGTTGACTATCGCCGTAGCACTCACAGGCGCTTGGTGCAGTCGCGGCTACGTTTGTATTTACGGTAGCCTACGCTGCATTCACAGCCACACGGATAGCCTACCTGCGTTAGGTTAACTGAACTCGGGAGACGGAGATGGATTCCGGAGAAATATCTTCACGCTAGTCGACGAGTGGGTTTACCGTAAATATTGAAGTAGAGCGGTCAAAACAGAAACTTTTAACATTCTGCTGGAATTGAATTCCTCACCTCAAGAAAGTCACGTTTTTAGGATGGAAAGGGTAAGTTTTTCAGCTAAATTTATTCACAAAAGTACAGTATAGACCTTCCACTGTTTCAAAACACTAAAACCAAAAAATCTAAAATTTTACCCCACGCAACATAAACGCTCATTTTTCTCGGAAACCTCCGTTGCGACAAGCGACTGGTTTTGCCGTGGAGGGTCACAAATAGGACACATGAAATAAACAATATATAAATATACACTTTAAACTAGAAATTCAGTATTAAATATAAACTTCAAACTAGAAGTAGAAAGAGAGATATTTAGGATGCAGTATTAACCTACAACTACGGTCTTGGAATTGACTATTGCTCTGAATGTGCATGAGGTTAGTAACAGTTTCAATATGAAAAAATTCTATAACCAGTCTATTAATAAAATGGATGGGTCAAATGCAGAGTTCACATTTCGTTGTGGTGCAGTGTGTGCTGTGCTGTCTTCACAATGACCAAAACACTCACTTAAATTTACTTAAACTTATTAGATCCATAGTCTTGCTTATTACCAAAGCTGATTTCAGCAAAAAATATTTAATTAATGATCAATATTTAAATATCGGGATCGGGATCGGGATCGGGACGGGATTGTCCCATCCCTGATAAACCCCGTCTTCATGAACCGCTGGCAAAGTCACTGTAAAACTGAGACTCGCATTCTCTCTTTTTGCGTATTAGATCCACTGGCTGAATTGAGCTTTGGTAATAAGCATGTCAATGGACGTAATACGCAAAAATACAGTAGCTGTGTGTGTGTGTGTGTGTGTGTTTGTGGGGGGTGAGAGTATATACGCACAACGAGAAAGGGAGTGAGTGAGTGTGTGTGTGTTTTGGGGGAAGTGGCGTACGCATTTTTTTCCTCCATGGGATCAATTAATCCAGACACACACACACACACACACACACACGCAAAGTCCCGCCCCCTCACTGGCAAACACATCAATCACAGCAGGGCTCCCGGCTACTGCTGCCTGTCATTATGGAAATCGGTAGGAACCACTTCCTGTGTGGCTGCTTCTGGCTCGGAACTCCCAACAAAACTCCACGCACTCCGAGGCCTCCACGTCAACGCACGAGGGTTCAAAATCAAGTTAATGTTTCTATTAGGAATGCACCGATACCACCCCCCTTGCAGTTACTCGAACAAAAGTCCCCGACACCTACTACCGATACCACATGTGGAAGATGTGATGTAGTTATTTATGTTCATCGCCACGCGGAGGCAGTGTAAACGCCACAACAACTTGCCAAATAAACTGCAAACTGTGCGGAGATAAAAATGTCAGCCGTCTTTTTTTTTTTTTAAATAAAAAAGAACCTTCCACTTACCTTTCTGAAAACTGCCTAAATCTGACACGCAGCACTCTCTTTTTTGATAGTTATGAAATGTTACAGAGCCAGTGTTTTAATATTTTATTTAATTGTTGTTGCTTTAAAAAAAAAAGTTTTGACACTTATAGAACAAATAAATGGATAAAAAATTAGTATCATTTATTTGATAAAACGACATAATAAGGCTTAAGTGTACTTTAATTTATATTTTGGTTTTTGAAAGTGTTTTTTTGAGTTTAGACTACTTGATTTTTTTTTTCCTAAAAAAACGGTTGGTGAATGAGTCCCAGTGACATTTTTGGAGATTGAGAGTGTTTTGATTTTCGGCTCGGATTAGATGTGTAGGTTCACAAGTTGCTCATGAGTACCTCAGTGGTACCTTTACTGGTTCGGGATATCGAACCAGCACCCTTCCAATCGCTTCCAATCATGGGGCGAACGCTCCAACTTCTCCACCAACCTCCTTGTATCGACCGCGTTGATGGCGGAGCAGGTTGCTGCAAGACGCGACAGCCGCCGTCAATTCCGCTCTCTGGAGATCTGGAATCCGGCAGGTTTTCCGTCGTACCTGTTTCCCTTAATAACTCAGTCGGATGCTGATCGGGTCGAGTGGGTATTTCTACAATTTCCCACCGACTTTTTCAGAGACGAGAGCCTTGTCGGTAAGGTCACGGGTTTAAACTTGAGCACCGTGAGAGCAATTTTTCGCACGCATACCTCCCAGACACACCCATTTGCTGTGTCATGTCACTGTCTTCTCAGCTGATATTGTTGTGGTCTCTTTCTTCAGCGCTCAGCAAGGACATTCAGTTCTTGTTTAGGTTTATGATCTCATCTACGCTGAACGTGTGCCAGCGAGCGTCTCTCGTACAGTCCATGGACGTGGTCCAATACGTTTCGCTGTTTGCATTACACAACTCACATTCTCGACGTTTGTCTGGTCTAGCCTACACACTTACGCTTTGCCAAATGTTGCCAAAGACGACTTTTTAGAGATGACACAAGGTCAAGGTGGCAGTCTAATGGTAGGGATGGACCAACAGGTTGTAAGTTCTAATCCCGCTCCATCCTACCTTAAGTACTACCTTTGGGCCCCTGAGCTAGACACTTAGCCTCAAAATTACAAAGTGGAACTTGCTCCAACATACCGACCCGATATTAAAATCTTTACTATCTGTCGATATTGATGCCAAGAGCCTTTTTCCTCCTTTATCAACTACGGAGGATTAAATATCACGTGTATCTTACATTTCAAACAACACTTAATAATCTGCAAGGATCAGCAGAGGGACAGGCTAAAGATCTGCAAACGTGCAGCTTAAGGCCTGGTTCACACGGACGTCTGAACCAGGCGTTTTTCTGGCGGTCGTGGCGCCAGGTGAACGCCGACTGAACGCCGACCGTTTTTCTGCTCATCGGAGCAAATCAAAGCGTCCACACGGGCGTCCACACGGGCGTTCAGCACCGGCGTTCGGCCGGCTGTGCGTTCGGCCGGCTGCGCGTTCATGCGGCGTCAAATAAACGCTGCATGCAACGTTTTCTCGGCGTCAAAATCCCGACGAACGCGAGGAAAACTACGCTATTGCGAACGCCAGTGAGACGCCAATCGAACGCAGCTACAAAACGCAGCAAAAACGCGCATGGCGTTCAGAGGGCGTTCATTTCAAACGTCCGTGGACGAGTCCTAAAGGGAACAGACACGATATGAGATGGTTAATATTATTAAGGTTATCGTGTTTATGGCTGCCTATTACGTCAACTTTCAGATGATCAAGAATTAGACAAATCCAAACCTAATTACAATGCTAATGTTTAAATACTGGGAAAATACTGGGAAAATCTTACTATTAAGTCAAGATGTTCAATCTCTATTTAGTCTCAGGGCTGCCCAGGCCCTTTATCAGCCTCTGGACCAAGGAAGAGCATCTGATAAATGCCATAATATGGAAAAAAAATATACAATTATTTGGCCCAAAGCTGAATCTACAAGTCCAATAACTTAATCACTCTTTGGACCGATAAAGACCATCTAATAAATGTCATATTTCATATAAATTCTAAAATAATTAAGGTCAGGGTCAGGGGGGTCAGAAAATCAATCTTCATCAAAATTCATCATTGTATATTGTATATAAGTCATAGTTTATTTTCTTTTTTTATCTCTTTCCCTTTATCTCCTTAGTTTTAAGTTATTTTAAGGTTCTATTGTTCTCCTTGCTACTTTTATTATTTTATTTTTACATTTTTTGCCTTAATTGCATGGTCAAGAGCGGATCAGGATACATTTCACTGCATGTTGTACCTGTATAATTTGCATGTGACAAATAAAGAATCTTGAATCTAAACATTATTCAACACGGTCGTCGTCTCTCCAAATCTTCTAACACGCTGTAATTTTACAGGTTTTCCCCCGTACTCGTCTCAAAAGCCACTTTTTCAAAACACTTCCCAACTTTACAAGCACATACCTCAACACACCAGTTAGCATTTTTGTGCAAAAGGCACAAAAACACCAAAACACTTCAGTTAAAACCTGACAAGCTGCCCTAAGAAAAGACACTCCTTCCCATCAGAGTAATGTCACAAAAATGTACAAAGAAAAAACACCCACAACTTCAAGTACAGCAAAATTATTACAATTATTATGTTTTATATCCTGCATTTTTGCAAAATTAAAGAAAAAAGTGACACCTTTTAAAAAAATATTGCAATAAAATATTACCTTGAGCTAAATGTACAGTAAAGAACATCTGATAAATGTCATAATTCATATAAATCCTAAAATAATTCAGTCCAAGTCCAGAAGGACCAATAATGAGCATCTGATTAATGCCATAATTCTGAAAAATTATACAATTCTTCACCATCTTTATCGGTCTCTGGTCTGAGAAAGAGCATATGATAAATGCCACACTTAAGAAAAATAACGTCCAGGGTAAAGGCCTTTGCAAAATAGGGCTCACGAGCAGGACTCGAACTCATAACCTTCTGGTTAAAAGCCAAGTATTCTACCACACACATACAACCTTTACTAACACGCTACTGACATTGTTCCTTAACTTTTCTTAATACACGTAAAAATGCAAAATACACAGATTTCATTATACCAGCACTACTTCCATTTCTGGCTCACAAACAGAGTAGGCAATGTCCGATGACCCCCTGACCCCCTGGTTTAAACTTTATCAGCAGCATCCGAACGCTCTTAAACACCAGCTTGACCCACCTGTGGACGTAGTGCAGCTGGTGCACGGAGTCGATGGCCAGCACCATCTCTGCCAGGTAGAACTTGGCCATGTCCTCGGGCAGACGGTCTTCGAACTTACTCAGCAAGGTCAGCAAATCTCCACCCACGTAGTAGTCCATCACCAGGTACTACAGGGACGGGAAAGAGGCAAGAAAATCAATCTTCATCATTAAACATTATTCAACACGGTCTTCGTCTCTCCAAATCTTCTAACATGCTGTAATTTTACAGGTTTTCCCCCGTACTCGTCTCAAAAGCCACTTTTTCAAAACACTTCCCAACTTTACAAGCACATACCTCAACTCACCAGTTAGCATTTTTGTGCAAAATGCACAAAAGCACCAAAACACTTCAGCTAAAAACTGACAAGCTGCCCTAAGAACAGACACTCCTTCCCATCAGAGTAATGTCACAAAAATGTACAAAGAAAAACACCCACAACTTAAATTATTATGTTTTATATCCTGCATTTTTGCAAAATTAAAGGAAAAAGTATGACACCAAAAATACAGCAAATATTACCTTGAACTAAATGTATAATATATAGTTTAAGAAAAATATATTATAATAAGTTACTAACGTTATGCACTGTATTCAATACCAAAAAATACTAAATATGCCAAAACGTTTTTAGCATAACGTTTAGGGAGTTGGTCCCATGATCGGGGAGAGGTTGGGTCGCCGGTTCGAATCCCAGTAAAGGTACCACTGAGGTACTCATCAGCAAGCACCGCTCCCCGGGCACTGCGCACTGCTGCTACATGGATGGGTCAAAAGCTAGAGGTCACGTCTGGTTGTGGTGCTTTGTGTGCTGTGTTCACACTACCAAATAATCACTCACTTCATAAATAAGGAGTTTCATTTGTTGAAATGTTGCGTACTTACCACAGATGGGGACTCGAGTCTGAGACTTGGACAACTCTCAGAACAATGACTCAAGCCTTGACTTGAGACTTGAGATTTGGGACTCACGAACAATCTTAATTTCATGTAATTATCGTTTCTTATCTTAATTTATTTCAGATTTTATTCACGTCAGGGAAATCAGTTTATACTGATGCACTGCGTTAGCGCTATGTTGCTGCAGCCACTACAATCAACGAAACTTGCTACCCCTGACGCCACGGCAGAGCGTGAGTAACTGAAAGTGACCTGTTTGGAACAGAATGTCTACATTTTTTGGTAGAACTGTTGTAAATGTACTGGATTTTGCTGGTTTTGTGAATTTACTGACTGCTTTTTGTATGAGAACAACACAAAAGTAGTGAAAGTGAAAGATTATTTGTCATTGTGAACACACCACAGCACAGCACACAGTGCACCACAACCAAATGTGACCTCTGCATTTAACCCATCCATGAAGAAGCAGTGGGCAGCTAACAAAGCCCACTGGGGACCAGTGCTTGGGGACGGTACCTTGCTCATGAGTACCTCAGTGGTAACTTTACCGGCCCTGGATTCGAACCTGTGACCTTCTGATCACGGGGCGAACACCCTACCCTTACGCCGCCGACTGCCTCTCAGACATCCTAAGGATATGGTGAACGAGTTTAGAAAAAGTGAAAAAGGAATTGAGACACGGGAGACAATGAGATTAAAAAGCAAAACAAAACTGTAATATAATGAGCTGCTGAAACGAATGACCGCAGCGTATTCATCAGTTTCTGCCGTCAGTGGATTTACTGACTCAAATGGAATTATCAGCAGGCGCTGAAAAGCCTTATTACATTTTCCCGGACCGCTACAAATCACAGTCACTTACTGTAGCTCTTCATCATCCCTCTGCCATACACTGTCATTAAGGGAGTACCACAGTTGGCTATTCTTGCCACAATAACGATCCTGACATGGAAAGCTTAAGTATAAACCAGTGCTAATCGCATGCTGGGGGTTTTTAATAAACAAATTTTCAAGAATTGATCATCGTTTCTCCTTTTTTCCCCTTCCTATATGTTGAACTTGGTCCGGCTACCAGCGTTTGAAATTGACGACCAAATTTGCCATATTCTAGTGTATCTCAAAACATTCTGTAAGACATGAAAAAGCTCATTATTTGAGAAGGTAACCCTCGATGTATGCCATAGTCATTACAGGATTTTGTGATGAAAGTGAGTGATTATTTGTCACTGTGAACACATCACAGCACGGCACGGCACACAGCGTACCACAACCAAACACGAGTTGGTGGCGTAACGGTAGGGTGTTCGCCCCGTGATCAGAAGGCCGCAGGTTCGAATCCAGGGCCGGTAAAGTTGCTGCTGAGGTACTCATGAGCAAGGTACCGTCCCCAAGCACTGCTCCCCGGGCCCTGCCCTTGTCCTTCACTGATGAGTCACTGAAGAGGTCACGTTTGGTTGTGGGGTGCTGTGGCGTGTTCACAATGACAAATAATCACTCACTTGATGATGACCCATCCGTCGAGGAGCAGTGCTTGGGATCAGCTTGGGATCAGTGCTTCAGATCTAATTATGCTACGAACTGCCTCAAGTTAAATATTTCAAGCCTTTTTTTGATTTCTTGTTGATTATAGAGCAATAATGCAATGGCAAATCATTAAACTCGTAAATAGATACTCAAACAATCCATGATTCTAATTGCAGTTTTCTCTACTTGACTGATGTTACATTATTTGCACACATTATTGATTGTTGTTTTCTCCACTTGACTGCTGTGACAATATTTATTCATTCATTCATTCATTCATTTTCTGAGCCGCTTAATCCCAATCAAGGTCGCAGGGAAACGCTGCTCTAGTATGTCTTTTTACATACTTTTAATAAGCGCCATATTTAGAATCTTCAACTTTTAGTACTCCAGGAAAGACTCTCAGATCCACAAACACAAGAGATAGGGTTAGAATACATGAACTTCAATTATACATGATGCTGTCTCAAAATATCAGTGCTAAAAGTACTACTGCTTTGAAAAGATCTGTGTATCTAAGTCTTTCATTCCTTAAGTGATGTTATGCTTACAGTCATTTTTGTGCTTTTTTTGGTTTTGTTTTTCGCTGCCATCACCCAAAAACAAAGATTCGTGCCAGTCCTGAATATCAAACCCATTTCCCTTCCTTTTAGTTTTCTTTCTGTGCCTTCCGGCCTGTCCTTTCCGGTCCCTTGGCCAGTAAAGACCAACACCTTCAGTCTGACCTTTACAGAGTCATTATTTTTCACCTTTCAGTCATGTCCCAAACCGACATAAAAAAGGCTTTTATCCACGACAGTAACAATGTAAAATGTCTTTTTAAAGTGATCTCTAATGTAGCTTATGAACTAAACGTTTATTGAAAAGAAACAAATGCATTCTTTTAATTTCCCCGAATATCAATCTAAACTAGAGGTAGACCGATATTGGATATTCAAGGCCGATATCGATACCGATTATTGCTAGTTAACAGGGGTGATAACTACAGTAGGGTTGGGTACTTTAAAGAGTACCGACCTTACGATGTCTGTACTACTGGATATGGGTTCACGTCAAGTCAAACGGTGCCAGATTTTTGGCACACTCACGCGCTCCTCAGCAGTGGCGCATATACGGAGCTGGGTGAAAGGTTTAAAATGAATCAACCGTCATCTCAGCGTTTCAATGCAATTTAAATTACAGCAGCAGTGGGATAGAAATAGATGGATATTTACTGCAGTTAAGCTATAGTGTTAGTTTTGTTTACCATGACAACGGTTGCCAGAGGAAGAAAGCGCATGTGTGGAGAAACTGCGCACTAAGGTGAAAGTGTTCGACTGTGTAAAATCAACGCAGACAGCATGACATGCAACATTTGCCCCACAGAATGCAGAACTGGGGCTAGCAAAATGAGGAAACAACTCGTTAAACATAAAATATATTTACGGGTGGATGAACGTGCGGCGTTTGATAATTGGAGCACCACAGTTAAAGCTACAGCCACAACTACAGCACCCGCACCAACAATCACCCCCCGGAGCCAGCACCGACATCGAGACGGTTGGTCTATGATGTCGACCAGTTCCACTGCAGCTTTAGGTGATTAGCGATTTATCTGTTTTTAGTTATTGTTCTGGAATATTTTAGAAAAACTGTAATAAATTTATATTGTAGCTGTAACATAAATAAGTTGTTTGTAAATAAGTTATTTATTATTACTGTATTTTGAAATTAGGTTATTTATTATTACTGTATTTTGTATGTTGATACAAACCAGGTATTACAGATTTAGAGCAAGGTATCAAAAAGTACTGTTGAATATCGGTACCGGTACCAATATCAGTTCAGATACCCGACCCTAGCGATAAACTATATTTATAACTAATATGCCAAAAAAATAAAATTTTGAGTTTTACAAACACCAACACAAAACTAACAACACAACAAAAAAGCAAAAGTGACATATAGCCAATCAGAGACTGTTGTGGGCGGGACGTTAAATAGAGAGTCGAGAGCACCTTGTTATTGCTTAATATCGGTGACGGTCAATAGACACTGGTCAATAATCGGTCGACTCTTAATCGGAAGTCTCCCTTGTGCACTTAAGACCTTTAAACAGGAGCTGTGTATTGAATCAAAATCCATGTTTTGCTTTTCACAGTCATCCAGACTGTGAAATGGTGGCATAACGGTAGGGTATTCGCTCGTGATCAGAAGGTCGCAGGTTCGAATCCAGGGCCAGTAAAGTTACCACTAAGGTACTCATGCACAAGGTACCGTCCCCAAGCACTGCTCCCCGGGGGCTGCCCTCGTTAGCTGCCCACTGCTCCTTCACGGATGGGTAAAATGCAGAGGTCACATTTGGTTGTGGTGCACTGTGTGCTGTGCTGTGGTGTTTTCACAATGACAAATAATCTTTCACTTTCACCCTCATAAAAAGATGAAATAAACGTGCCACGTTTAAACGCAACTCTATTCAGAAAACTGACAAGTAACTGAAAAATAAAACTCATGCCATGTTTATTTCTTACTGCAGCCACAGCATAGAAGAAGCTCTTTAATTGGCTGTTAAAATCACTCCGCTCTAATCCAGATAATCTGGAAGACGGAACCCTTTGCGTCCTCGCTGCAGCGCTTCTAAAACACCGACACGGGAAAATCTGTCTGGCTCAGCAGGGGGCTGAGACAGCTAAACACACACTGCCAGCTGTGAGATCATTTCCCCTGAAACTTACTGTCTGTGACAGCAAAGTCAGGAAGAACACGGGAATCTTTCCAGTTCCAGCAGCTTATCTGTCACGGGCAGGCAGGCGGCACACGCATCCCTCTCTTCGTCATCGTCAAACCGGCACTAAATATTGGGACCAAACCCTGCTCTGGCTGTTTTCATTTTTGCTACTCTTCTGTAGGTCTTATAGGCCCATGCAGAGATGCTGAAATTGAGGTTTTTTTTTTTTTTTTAACGTCTCAGCGAGATATGTGACTCTGCACGGCAAAACCAGTTTGGTTTTTAGTGTTTTGAAACAGTGGAAGGTCTATACTGTACTGTTGTGAATAAATTTCGCTGGAAAACTTCCATCCTAAAAACGTGACTTTCTTGAGGTGAGGAATTCAATTCCAGCAGAATGTTAAAAGTTTCTGTTTTGACCGCTCTACTTCAATATTTACGCTAAATCCACTGGTTGACTAGCGTGAAGATATTTCTCCGGAATCCATCTCCGTCTCCCGACTTCAGTTAACCTAACGCAGGTAGGCTATCCGTGTGGCTGTGAATGCAGCGTAGGCTACCGTAAATGCAAACGTAGCCGCAACCGCACCAAGCGTCTGTGAGTGCTACGGCGATAGTCAACTTCAAAGGCAGATTTCTCCGTTTCTCACTTGCCGTGACAGGAGAAACCCGACTCCTTTGAATGTTGGTATCTCAGTCATATGTTGTCAGATTCGTTTGATATAGGTATCGTTTTGAAGCTTGATTTATGCCCTTTCATGAAAACATAATAAGTCAATTTTGAAAAAAGCGACTGGTTTTGCCGTGCAGAGTCACACGTGCTGGTTCTAGCCCTGTCAGAGCTATGTCAGAAAATATTCGAAACTGATGCATTGAAGTTGGGATCCGCTAAGGTCTCCATTTCAAGATTTACGTCTGGGTAAGAAGCCATTTCTGGTACTGATGCGGGGAGAAAAAAAGCCTAGACTAGAGTTTAGCGGGGCTTGATGTGCATGCCATATGAAGGTCTAAGCTGCTGCGTATAAAAACCTGTTTAAAACTACAGGCGTAAAGCAAAAGGTTTAATCATGATTTAATATTATATCGATTCAAAGGACAATTCGATGTCTGCTGATATCACAAAGTCTGTCATGATACGATTTTTGATTCCATTCCATTCAGGAACCAGCGATCGATGCAAAACAATTTAATATGTTTATGACATTTAACCAGTATACAACAATATTAGTGCCCTGCGGTGTGTTGGCGTCTACCCAGACAGAGTTGTTCCCCGCCTGTGCCCGCAAGTTCCCGGGACAGGCTCCGGTTCCCCCGCAACCCCAGTTGGGATCAAGTGGTTCAGATAATGACAGATGATGACAACAATATTAAATTTGCGCAGTTGGTGGCGTAACGGTAAGGGTGTTCGCCCCGTGATCAGAAGGTTCCATCAGCACTGGTGTCAGGAAGCAGGAAGTAAGCCAACTTCCTCCCCAGTGGAGCCAAACTCGTCGTCATTTACTGTATGTTATACTGTGCTCTAACTGCATAGGTCAGCAACATTAGATTTAATACGCTCCCTTAAATGGTTGTACACAAATTAAAGTGTGGGCTTCTGTCCGTCCTTCAGATGAGACGTAAAACGCTCTAAAAGAGTAGGGGTGGAACCCTGATGTCCAGCCAAAATAACCCACCATGACCCTTTTACATCCGGATTCCTAGTCATTCCCTATCTGTAAATTTTGGGGCAGCTGGTAGCATGACGGTTAGGGAGTTGACCCTGTGGTCAGAAGGTCACCGGTTTGAATCCACCACTGGTAAAGATACCACTGAGGTAGGGAACCTCAGTGACAACTTTACCGGCCGTGGATTTGAACCTGCAACCGTCTGATCACGGGGCGAACACCCTACCGTTACGCCACCAGCTGGCCCGTAGTAGTATGTTTTTAAAGGGACAGTACACGAATGCAATCAACCCTAATTTACTGTAGGGCTGCAACAAACGACTATTTTTGTAATTGAGTAATCTATCGATTATTTTATCGATTAATCAAGTAATCGGATAAAAAAATGTAAATCAAAATGACAATACATTTGTTATTAGGCTTATTCTACTGTGAGCAGAAGTTAGTCAAATACGCTTTATGTTGTTGTATTCAATTGAAAATGAAGAAACATGAAGTTCAAGGGTCATTTTGAATCAATTTGGCCAATAAAATTAGTTGCTTTTGGCCTTTCTGGGAGAGAACTGCATTTCCCACAATCCCCCGCGCACGCCTCGGAGCCGCGTCACAATAAAGGGTTCAGCGCGTTCCGGAACGAACTATGAAAAAAAAAAAGCCGATGGGAAAATCTTAATAAATGGCTGTATTGTGAGTAGAACGCTGGTTGTTGTGGTTATTTATCAGCTAAAATACGCGTTTTGTCTGTAATAAAGGGGACGTTTTGACGGAAACAGAGCGTTTTAGCGAGTAATGGCGCTTACAAACAGCGTGCGTGTTTACATCGCAAAAAATGTCATTTATGCGTTTTCATGAATTTACTTCTGTTTTTGTGCACGGAATATCTCACAAATACGTTCACATACAGAGGGATCTATTCTCGCCTTGATCGCGCCACTGAAAATATTGTGCGTCATTAATAAGCGTCTGTGTGACACGCAACCAGCGCATGCTGTAGCCATTTAAATGACTTAAACGAAGCTTCGATTCTAGAAAAATTGCCTCGACCATTTTTTGAAATCGAATTATTCGAGTTATTCGAATAATCGTTTCAGCTCTAATTTACTGCAATGAAATATCAGCGTAGAGTGGCACGGAGGGCCTTTAAGAAATTCATTACATGCTGTACGTGTTACAAAAGGTTTCGATCTCCAATTAATCCTGCAGATTCCTCACCAAGTTGTTCTCGTCCTGGAAGGCGTAATGCAGGGTGGTGATCCACTGGTTGTCCCCGTTCACCAGCACGTCCCGCTCCTCCCTGAAGCACGCCGTCTGGGGTGTGGAGAAAAGCAGGAAACATTACAAGACGACCCGTTTTTTTACACGCTTTTCTATGCTGCCCCCAAGCATAACAAGGTTCCGCTCCTTCTCATGTAGAAAAGGAGTCTTACGGTGAGTCCTATATTTACGGCCTGTTTTATCGGCCTCCCATGTCATGAATGGAAAACAGAAGAGGTAGTAATGATCTGTGAGATCGAAAAAGACACCCAGTGGAGTAACAAACACGGATGAACGGAGTGTGGGAGTATAAATGAAAAAGCACATTGGTAAAAGTATTTTCAGGATCATTTTTGGTCATGTGTAACATTAGTCTTAAGTAGAAGTCTAAATAATAAAAAAAATATATAAGACAATAACTATTTGTACGTGCGGCATGGCGAGAGTGTCGTGGGTTCCAACCCCGGGGGGTGGCCGTAGGGCCTTTCTGTGTGGAGTCGGTGTGTTTTCCTCGCGTTCGCGTGGGTTTCCTCCGGGTGCTCCGGTTTCCTCCCACAGTCCAAAAGCATGTGCTATAGGTTAATTGGCGACTCTAAATTGGCCCGGTAAGGTGTGAATGTGAGTGTGATTGTGCCCTGCGGTGTGTTGGCGCCTGCCCAGGGTTGGTCCTCATCCTGCGCCTGTAAGTTCTCGGGATAGGCTCCGGTCCCCCCGCGACCCCAGTTGGGATTAAGCGGTTCGGATAATGAATGAATAATTTGTACATACCAGATGGAATGATACCAGATTCGGACCGATGCTTAGATTCGCCGGATATTTTATGACGGATTTATTGTACGTTGGAAAGGTAGCACTTGTGCCAGGCATGTCCAAAGTCCGAGGTGGGACTGCATACGGCCTGCGCCTTTTTGTTTTAAAACGTATGGTTATTTTGTGCCAAAATTCTGAGCACGCAGTGGAATGTTCGTGAGCAAAATCTCTTGTCTTTTCTCGCTTAAACTAACTAAAATGCGTCTTTGCCTCACTTAGAAAATGTGAGCTTGCACGTGGGCCGCGTCCCGAGCTGCGTACTGGCACACTTAATAGTATGGTAGGTAAGGCGCTCTTATCATACTTTTTTTATTCAGTAGTATGCCAAGGTTGTAGCTAAATGGCTCTCTACGCACTAGGTAGTGCACATGGAGTGTCACTTGGTACGCCATACAGGACGGGAAGTTGTTACAATGTTGTGCACTACGCTCAAAGTGCCCCGGCTTACACACTTGCTTGACTTGGCGCTGTGCTGGTAATGTCAGTTATGGCACTATTTTTGCGGCAAAATTTGACCGTGGAGTGGAACTTTGGCAAGCAAAATCTCTCGTCTTTACACGTGCAACTCTGCCTTCCTCATTCCTCGGCATCGATATCGGCATCGGCAGATATCCCTGTGAAAATATCGGATATCGGCATCGGCCAATAATTCCCTTATCGTGCATCCCTAAATGCAACTGTGAAATTCTTTTGAAAATCGATAGTATTTTTTACTAAAATCCCCTTTAAAATCTAAAAGTAGTTTTTAAGGGGCTTTGTTCTGTACATATTGCAACTACTTCTTCTAGAACTGTGTGGAAACAGAAAAGCCTGAGGCGTCAGAGATGGGTTAAAAAAAAAAAAAGTGAACTCGTTCTTTCATTTATTCTAGAAACGAAAGCCACGATCTAGAGCTCTAAACCGATGCCCACCTCCGCTCTCTTCAGCATCTCCCATTTGTTGAGGATCTTCATGGCGAACACTTTGTCTGCGTCCTTCATCTTCACAACTGCCACCTGAGAAGAACAGGAAAAACAGAAAATTAGCGATCACCCTTACAGACAGGCGCAGTGGTTAGCGCTGCCGCCTCACAGCGAGAAGGTCCTGGGTTCCAACCCCGGGGACGGCCGTAGGGCCTTTCTGTGTGAAGTTTGCACGCTCTCCCCGTGTTCGCGTGGGTTTCCTCCGGGTGCGCCGGTTTCCTCCCACGGTCCAAAGGCATGCACTGTAGGTTAATTGGCAACTCTGAAATTGGCTTGTAAGGTGTGAATGTGTGTGTGGTTGTGTGAGTGTGTTTGCCCTGCAGTGTGTTGGCACCTGCCCAGGTTTGTTCCCGGGATAGGCTCCGGTTCCCCCCGCGACCCCAGCTGGGATTAAGCGGCTCAGATAATGACTGACTGACTGACCCTTACAGACAGAAGTGTGTTCTAACTTTGAGAGGAACTTCAGGACAAACTTTATCTTTCCCTTGAGTGCACACTTACATAGAAACTTGCCAATAACGTGACGGATGAGGGCAAAAAAAAAACAGCCTCCTCCTCAATAAAACAGTCTACGAAGCAAGAATATGACTCAACAGGGAACAGAGAGATTATTATTAGTCTGAATATATGACGGAAAATCCGATTGATATATACTGAAATCTGATTTATACACAAATCAGCAGGTTATACAGCTGGACTCCACTTACATCTATCTACCTTTGCCATAACACAACCATAAATTCTTCCCAGCATGCAACATTCCAAAACCTATAAAGAAAAACCTGACACTGGTGGAATTGTTCCTTTTTAAAAGTGGGTCTCTTTCATAAATTTATTATCTAATGTTATCTACTATCTAATGTTCTTGAAGCAGCTGCATTGATGCCAATATTAATATTAATATATAAAGCACTCTTCATTTTCCAAATATCTTAAGGTGCTACAAAAACCCGGGGCGCAGTGCTTGGGGACGGTACCTTGCTCGTGAGTACCTCAGTGGCACCCTGGTACCTTTACTAAAGATGGGCCGATACCACTTTTTTATGTCCGATACCGATACCGATATTGTAAATTTGGATATCTGCCGATACCGATACAAATCCGATACAGTCACAGTCTTTTTTTTAAACGTATAATAATGTTTTAAAATGCTGGAATACACGACTGAGATTATTGTTATGCTTAAGGAAATGCTTGAGTTAAATACTGTTTTCTAACTAAAACAATGTAATAATTACACACACACGTATATGCTAAATTATTTGTTCTCAAAAATTGTTTGTTTAGACATATAAATATATCTTCTTTCTTATTGATTTCACTATAACATCATAAAATTGAAAAAAATGTGATCAATTGAAAATGAAATACTGAAGTTTGTCATTTTGAACCAATTTGGCCTATAAAACGAGCTGCTTTTGCAGAGAACTACATTTCCCACGATCCTCTGCGCGCGCCACGGAGCCACGTCACAATGAAGTGCTGGGCACACGTTCCAGGATAAACGATGGGAAATCTATGGGAAAATCTAAATAAACGGCAGAACTGTGAGTAGAACGCTGGCGGTTGTGGTTATTTATTAGCTAAAATATGGTTTGTGTCTGTAATAAAGGCAACATTTTGACCGAACTGGAGCGTTTTGCGAAAAACGGCACTCGTGCGCGCGCTCGTTAACACAGGCGCGTGTGTTTACATCGCGAAAAATGTCGAAAAATGTTTCTATGTATTTACTTCTGTTTTAGTGCACGGAACATCTCACAAATACTTTCACATGCAGAGGGATCAGGTCTTGTCTTGATCGCGCCACTGAAAACGTTGTGTGTCACTATTAAGCGTCCGTGTGAAATACAAGCGGAGCTGCTCTAGCGAGTAAAATGAATTTAACCAAGCTTCGATTCTAGAAAAATTGCTTTGCCCATTTTTGTAACAGAATTATTCGAGTTATTGGAACAATCGTTTCAGCTCTACTTTATCGCAGTAACACTTCCCATGCATAACGAATTGAGTTTACACGCATTTACAGATCGGCTCCATAGAACGGCCCAATGCCACCGATACTAGGGCTGGGTATCGTTGCTGATTTCCAGAATCGATTCGATTCCGATTCACAAGGTCATGATCCGATTCAATTCTCGATTCGATTCGATATCGATTTATTTACAGATTTCTTTGCGTCAATACTAGTTTTGCTTGGTTATACAATAACCAAACATCGGCCTTTAGGCCAGACGGTGATTTGAGCGGAGCAGCTTCAGCCATGGCTCTATTTCGTTTCGGTTTCGCCGGTCTCACGTTTTTATAGCTCTCCTTGCGCGGTCGCGAGAAGTAGCGCATAGCCGCAGGAAAAGATCGATCCGCGAATTTTGGAATCGATAACGTATTTTTCGAACGAGAATCAATATTGATCGGTGAATCGATTTTTTTAACCCAGCCCTAACCGATACCCAATCCAGCTGTTTAGGTGGGTTATCGGATACCGATCCACATATCGGATCGGTTACATCTTTAACCTTTACCAGTCGGGGATTGGAACCAGCAACCTTCCGATAACCGTTCTACCATCTACCAAAGGCTCAATAAATGGCCAAAAAAAAAGGTCTGGAAAATGTGACGAAGTTGACTTATTGTGGTCGGCTAAAGAACTAAAAAGGGACGGACCCAAGTTAGAAACGCAACAAGCAGTTAATCGGCTCCCGATCCCGTCCAGGCTAAGTGTGAAAACCCCCTCAACTTACAAAGAGTTTAGGTTAGGGCAGTGTTAGGGTAACTCAACACTAATGCTCTGGCAGTGACTCCATCCTTATCTGGGTGATTAGATCAGGGTGGGAGAGTGCTGCTCCTGGCTGCGGCTACTCTGATGCTGGACCAGGCTTCAGAGGTTTTGAAGTATCTCTCAGCATGTCTGTTCTCTCGTCTGTGAGCATCACAAATCAGTCTTTAGAGCAGTGAACCCACGCTTCGTGGAATATGACCTGTAGTAAACCTGTGTTTGTTTTGCTGGAAAGCAGACATTCCGTGACTCACGCTGCCACACCTTCGGAGTATGAATATGCTGTCATTCAAAAAAAGGTCTGATGAAACCTGACTTCTGATCTCTTCTACGTCCAAATTCGGGCCGCAAGAGACTTTAATAACAACATTAACACTGTTGCTCATCGTGATTGACGTAAAAACCACGACCCACAGTTTAGCTTTCTGCCTCATCAAATTCTCCTGGAGATTAAGTAGCACCGGCTCTGAGTCCGAGGTTCTTGTTTCCCACTTTCCACCCCTTTTTTCTCAGCTTCCCTTCCTTTATCGTGCAGTCCTGGAAATGACCTACATCTTCCCAAAAAAGGAGACAGGAAAAAGAAAAAGAAAAAAAAACTCTGCGCCGGGTTTCCATGAGCTGCTAATTCCAGCTGCAAGAGCCGCAGCCAGAAAAAGCAGAGCTTCTGACAGAATCGCTGCCATGAGGGAAGGGGCTGTCGTCAAGTCTCGGCTCACTAAACGCGTGGACACGTCGTGAGGGGAACAAAAATAACATCCAATTTGTCACTGGTAACACAAGCTCGGATATGAAGCAAATTACGGCGATGTTTTTCTTTTTAGAAAGTGTGTGATTAGCGAAAGGTTGCAAGTCGCTAAAAAGGTCCAAAGCGTAGCTAGAAGAGGTCCCACTTCCCGCCACGATACGATATACAGAATTAAAGGAACGAGATTCAACGTCTGCCGAAATCTCAAAGTGTGCTACCGTACGATTTTTGATGCGATTCAATTCAGGAGCCAACAATCGACCAACAGGTGTCTATGTTCATCAGGGATGTACGATAATATCGGAATCGGTTGCTTATTTGTTAGTCTTTGGCACTGGGTTAATGCTTAAATTTGCCCGATATTTCCTGCCAATATTTTATGACGCATTTTATGGGGCAGTTGGTGGCATCAGAAGCCCCATGATCAGAAGGTCGCAGGTTCGAATCCAGGGCCGATAAAGTTACCACTGAGGTACTCATGAGCAAGGTGCCGTCCCCAAGCACTGCTCCCCGGATGCTTGTTAGCTGCCCACTGCTCCTTCATGGATGCTCACATTTGCTTGTGGTGCGCTGTGGTGTGTTCACAATGACGAATAAACACTCACTTTCACTTTTTTCAATTACGGTAGCGCTTGTGCTGAGGTCCGAAGTGGGACTTCACACCGCCCCTGTCTTTCTTCCTCCTGCCTTCTGCATGGCGTTATTTTGTGGCAAAATTCTGAACACGAGCAACATTCTTGTCTTTATGCGCTCAAGTTGACCTAACAAACTAACTAACTTGCGTGTTTGCTTCAGTTAGCGAATGTGAGCTCGCTGCGTACTGCGCTCCTATCATACCGCACTATGCAGTAGTATGCATCTAAGGAAATAGCCGGGGCTGTGGCTTAACGGCTCTCTACGCACTAGGTAGTGCACATGGAGTGTCACATGCGTCCTGTTTTGACACCACATAGGGCGGAAAGTGACTTTTTAGTGGAACTGGGGAGCAAAATCTCATCTTTACGCGCTCAACTCTGCCTGCTCTCGCGCTCGACTCTCCCGTCCTCATCTATCAGCGTCGGCATCAGCGTTGGCAGATGTACGTATGAAAAACATCAGATGTCGGCATCGGCCAATTATTCGAATCCCGGATCGGTGAAGGTACCACTGAGGTACTCATCAGCAAGATACTGTCCCCAAGCACTGCTTCCCGGGCAATGCCCATATCAGCTGCCCACTGGTCCTTCAGGGATGGCCGAAATGCAGAGGTCACACTTCGTTGTGGTGATATGTGTTCACAATGACAACGAATTACTCACTTTCCCTTTACAATATACTGTATATGAGGTCTGATCATTTTGGATCGATGCTTGGCTCTTATCGCTCACCGAATCAATGTATTGATATAGACCGATGTATCGTTACGCCTAGTAACTGAAAAGGGAGTGTTGTGCCTGGTTCACAGTTTCTGCTTGGGAGCTTCAGCTTTCACAAAGTCGCAAGTCGGAAGGCTACGATTCTGGCACAAAGACCGGAAGCTTAGCGGCGTTCTCATCGCGATAAAGCCCAAAACTACCGTAGCTGGCACGGGCCAGGGTGGCACGAAACCGTCACAGGGAAATGATACCCCCAATAAAAAGGTCTGTGAAGTGGGGAGGTTTAGCACTGGGCTCCTCTCCAGACGCTGGCAGTTCACAGGGGCCCGAACGAGCGGGAAACCACGGCGCGTAACCCGATAGGACGGGCTTTCCTGGCATGCTTACCTGTCTACCAAACATTCCCCAGCAGCTGCATCACGTTCGGTGACATTACGAAAATGCCTGAACTGCTCGAGGTCCTTTCACATTAGGAAGTGAAACTAAAATTGTCATTTTTTTGTCAACGCTCCAACCAGCCATATAAGAGTCTGGAGTCACACCCACGACGTTTATTCACCTTGTTTAAGACCCTCATGACCCTTTTAGCAAAGCTGCAAAGCTTGTAATATGCTGGGAAAAAGTAGCAAACCTCTCACAATGCCGACGTAGTGAAACTGACCGGACAGGTTCCCGTTTATGGTACGACGAAAGTTGAAATAAATATGCCCCATTTTTCACAGTCCCACAGGCGAATACGCATGATTTGCGGGTTTAAGACTTTATCAACTTGGATTTTGTTGCCCGTCGTGTGTGATAAAAAGCTGTATTTCTACCGTGCTGATATGATCCTCGAGTGGCACAATATGACCAATGTTAGTCGTTTGCACGTCTGAACGTAAGAATATTAACATGTTCTGTTAAGTCCTGTCATGATTTTCTGGTTGATGTACGATTTGACTAATTGGCATCTTTTGAATAAAAAAATACTACAGTCTACGGCTGGGCGATATGGCCGAAAAATAATAGTGACGTTTTGACGCTATATCACGATACACAATATATATATCTTGATATATTCTCTCTTTCTGGGTGAGAACTACATTTCCCACAATCCCCCGCGCATGACTGGGAGCCGCGCCACAATAATGTGATGGACGCGCTTACGGAATATTTGCTTTTCTCTCTGCGCGCTCATGTCCCGCCGCTTCCGCTACACGACGCGCATGCGCTACGAGAGTTTTCTGGATGGGCGGAGGAGTGAGCGGTCTGCTTTGAGAGAAGTCAAACTCGAAAGTAACGTCTGTTTAACATTAATGTCAGGATTTGTTCTCGATTTTCACAATACAGACATTTACTACATCGCCCGTGGAACAAGCCGAGATATGTCAAGTATAATCGGTATATCGTCCACCCCGGTACAGTCCGCAATAATCCACCGCACATCTGTCAATATCTTTGTAGCATTAAAGACGTAGCTGATTTATTATTATTATTATTATTATTATTATGGTTATTGTTATTACTATTGTATGTACATGAGTGCGTTATAATATGAGATATTCATTCATTTTTTAAATTCATTCATCTTTTTTGTTTAATGTATTATATCATTTTTGTCTGTTTTTTTCTTTTTGTTTATTTGGTTACTTGGTTGTTTTTTTTTGTGTTTGTTTTTGTTTGTCCTTTTGTTTTGTTTCTTTTTGTTTATTTCGTTGGTTGATTGTTTTTTGTTTGTTGTTTTTTGTTTATTTCGTTGGTTGATTGTTTTTTGTTTAGTTTTTGGATTTTTTGGTTAGTTGGATGTTTTTTGGTTTTGTTTTTGGTTTTTTGTTTGTTGTTTTTTGCTTTCTTTTTTTGTTTCTTTTTTTGTTTATTTGGTTGGTTGTTTTGTTTTTGTTTTTGTTTTGTTAGTTGGTTGTTTTTTAGTTTTGTTTGTTTTGTTGTTTTTTTTGTCTTGTTTTTGCTTCTTTTTGTTTATTTGGTTGGTTGGTTGTTTTGTTTTTGTTTTTATTTGTTTTGTTTTTCGACATTGTTTGTGGTTGGTGGTGTTGTCCTTGTTGTTGTTGTGTTGTTTTTCTCTTACATGGTGTTCACTTTCCTGTCCATTCTTAATGTGCTTTGTCTGTCGGAATAAATCCGCAATGTGCAATATGAGGAGATTTCCACACTCCTCCATTGCAGAACAAATCTGCCCTAACCACACAAGGCGATCAGACCATAATTTCTGTTTGCCTAATGCATCGGAGCAGGACAAGGGAGAGAAAAAAAAAACAAATAAAATAAAAGAACAGCTGATTTTAATGTTAAGCAACATTATCCATTACTCTACTCTGACAGGTCATACGTGTGTTTGTAATGTTTAAGGATGTGTACTTTTAGCATTGTGACCGTTCGTCAGAAGCTTCGTCTTATGCATCAAAATCAATATACCTTCCTCCAAACGCCTCGCCATCACCTTCAGGATTCGGTCCTCCTAGGTATAAAGATTCGCTTCACCTTGAGGCAGAAGGGTTTGGCTGCAAAGAGACAGAAAGGACAACGAAGATTATGTGAAGACAAAAAGATTTCCATTCGGTGCTTCTTAAAATCACAGACGCGTTTCAGCGATCGGCCAACGTGCTTATATCCAGAGGTGGGCAAAGTAGCTAACTTCATTACTTAAGTGAAAGTACAGATACCACTAGTCAACAGTTACTCCAATACAAGTGAAAGTCGACAGTCAAATTTTTACTTGTCAAAGTACTGAAGCACTTGTTTTAAAAATATCAAGCATTAAAAGTACATCTTTTCACCACATTGTTGCATTACGCGCAACACTTCATAATGCCTCTGACTAGTTTGTATCAAGGAACTGGTAGAATGTTACAGAATGAACCAGGCTGCAAACCCCAATCTCTAACCAGAGTGACAGTGCAATAGCTGTAAATGCAGCTCAGAACATCAAATCAACATTCCAACCTGCTTAAAACCCAGCTCTACACCTCTAGTTTCATGACATTCCAACAGCAACAATGTTTTAATCAAGACAGAAAACAGCAGAATTGTCTGAACTTGGTTTTATATTTCCAGTCTACAGGTGTGACGCAACCCTGCTGATTACTAATAGACTGTCACCTGCCAAACAACTAATCACATTTTAGAAAAGGGGGATTAACATCCACTTTATCCACAGATTTGAAAGTAAGGAGTTCGTAAGTTTCCAAATAAAATACTACTCAAGTAAAGTACCTGCTTATATCTGCCGATGCCGATACCGATAAATGAGGAAGGTAGAGCGAGCGCAGGCAGAGTTCAGCATGTAAAAACGAGATATTTTCCACTGCACGCTTAGAATTTTGGCACAAAAATAGCCCCACAGCTCGATACATTTCTAACACGGGCGCTGAGTCAAGCGTGAAAGCAGAGTGATTTCCAGCGAGTGCGCGACATTTAAATCACTTCGCCCTACGTGGGTCAAAGAGGACGCGTTGACACTCCATGTGCACTATCTAGTGCGTAGAGAGCCGTGAAGCTACAACCCCAGGTATTTCCTGAGATGTTATGTATACTACCGTATAGAAAAGTATGATGAGAGCCTTAACGACCATACTACTAAGTGCGGCAGTATGCGGCTTGGGACACAGCCCATGCGAGCTCACGTTCACCAAGTGACGCAAACATGCAATTTAGTTAGTTTGTTAGGCAGCGCCGAGCAGGTACGGTCAAGAGTTTGCTCATGTAATCACCCAATTGGCTCAAAATATCACCACAGATATTAAGACATAAGGTGCGGGCCGAATAAAATCCCACCTCTGACTTTGGCCGTACCTGCAGTAAGAGCTACCTTTCTGACGTACAATAAATGCGGCATCAAATATAAGCTGGAAATATTGTGCAAATCTAAGCGTCGGTCTGATGCCGATGACTTAAACACGAACGACAACCACAAGGACCTTTTCTCCACTCTGTGAAGATTTGTATCTCGTATCCTTTTGTGTCCCAAATTTCGACTGCTTCAATACCTCGAATCCAGGGCACGGCCATGACACGGCAGAACGACACTCCCACGGGTGCCAGTCTGCAAGAACGTGGGAAACCGGGGATAGCGAGGGCTGGTATCAAGCAAGCGCTTCGATAAGAGGAAAACGTTTGCAAAAGACGTTTTCCAAGAGTGAGAAGGAAAACACAGTCCACCCTTACTCCTCACGTCTGCGTCTATTCTGTGGCTGAAAATAATCCTGAATGTGGGTTTTCTGAATGACATGAGACTAAGGGTGTGCGATATTAGAAAAAAAAAATCTCTCGATGGGACTTTGGCGATAACGATAATTCCACGATATTTCGCGTCCTTTAAACATGTGTTTGTGAGTCTTATTAAGATCTAGCTTGGTCTTGGTCATAAAAAATGAACTGTAGCGTAATGAAACGGTTAAAGAAAACAGGTCTTATTTATTTAGTTAAAACTGAGGTAAAACAAAAACTTTAAATTCACCAGTCAATATTTTACAGTAGGTATTATAGTACATAACTGAACAGTGGTTTGTTAGATTTTACAGACAGTAAAAGTTTTAGGCAGGTGTGAAAACATGCTGTAAACAAAGAATGCTTTCAAAAATGGAAGTGTTAATCATTTACGTTCATCAATCAACAAAATGCAGTGAATGAACAAGAATCAAATCAATATTTGGTGTGACCACCTTTGCCTTCAAACAACAGCATCAGTTCTTCTAGGTTCACTTGCACAGCTTCTGGGAAGAACACGGCTGGTAGGTTGTCTCCAACATCTGGAGAACTAACCACTAGATCTATAATCCCATAATCCTACAAAAATAATATAATGACTATAATCCTACAAAATCCTGACTTTGTGCAAGTGTACCAGGAAGAATTGATGCTGGTTTGAAGGCACAAGGTAGTAACAATCAATATTGATTTGATTTAGATTTTCTTTTTGTTCGCTCACTTTTGCATTTTGTAAATTGACAAAAATAAACAATCATTATTTATATTTCTGAAAGCATTCTTTGTTTACAGCATTTTTTCACACCTGCCTAAAAACTTTTGCACAGTATCAAATAAACATTTGTACCAGACCAACAAAACTATTATAATGAGAGCGCCTACTATTCATGTAAACAAGCTATAAATGAGCTGAACATCACAAGTACAGGCTACGAACTGAACAGTGCAGAACACAAATCTAACAGACTGTACTATACCGTAAACATCCAAACATCCATCGAATACTGCAGAAGTAGCATTTGTGAACACGTTTTACACAAACTAACACTGTTAAAGAAATGACTAACTTCCTTGTCGTAAGGCACTTTTTTTGCAGAATGAGTCCGCTAAAGTTTGCTGAGTGTGTTGTTGTGCTTGTACCTTGCGTAATTTAGACTTGTCCTGGACGGCTGACTCCTTGAGCTTGTCGTATTCTTTGTACTTCGCAAACATGACTCGCTTGTCGCAACAGAGGTTTCCAGAAAAACAATGTTTATGTTGGCGGGGTAAAATTTTCTTAGGATTTTGTTTTTAGTGTTTTGAAACAGTGGAAGGTCTATACTTCGTACTGTTGGGGAATAAATTTGGCTGAAAAACTTACTCCTTCCATCCTAAAAAACGTGAATTTTTTGAGGTGAGGAATCAATTCCAGCAGAATGTTAAAAGTTTCTGTTTTGACCGTCGATTCAATATTTACGCTAAATCCACTGGTTGGACTAGCTGCGAAGATATTTCTCCGGAATCCATCTTCGTCTCCCGAGTTCAGTTAACCTAACGCAGGCTATCCGTGTGGCTGTGAATGCAGCGAGGCTATCAGAAATACAAACATAGCCATGACCGCGACTGCCCAGAGGTTATTGCCGATAGTCAACTTCAAAGGCAGATTTCCGTTTCTCACTTGGTGTGACAGGAGAAACCTGACTCCTTTGAATGTTGATATCTCAGTCATATGTCGTCCGATTCATTCCATATAGGTATCGTTTTGAAGCTTGATTTATGTCCTTTCATGAAACATAATAACTCAATTTTGAAAATTTGTGACAAGCGACTGGTTTTGCCGTGCAGAGTCACAGATGGTGAAACAAGATAGTTGTCGAGGTGTCTTTAACGGCAACCGATTCACTAGATAGTTTGCTAGATTGCCGCCTTTTTGAGGAACATGAGTCTTTTTCAAAAAACTAAACCACTGCCACGCGAGTGAGAATGAACCACGTCTGGCAATTAACTCTCACGACGTAGTATTACGAGGCTGTTGTGTCATCTGGCGCTGTTTGTTCACTCATTTCGAGGCAGCGAGCGGGGCTAACTTGCGGCTTGCTGAACGTGCAGTGGTCTGAACTGTTTGTGTGTGTGTTTTGGTTTGGGTTTTTTTTAAGCGAGTTACATACTCGATATTTTAATCTCCCACATCGTTAAAACAGCAATTAAGATATTATCGTAAACGATGTATATCGCACACGCCTACATGAGACAGACCCGTCTTCGTGAAAACGCCATTTCTCACTAGCAGAGGAGGAAAAAGTCCAAAATTCCTGCCGGGTTTTCCTTCGAACCCTCTCAATCAGAAGGAAAAACTGGACAAAAATTGTGTAAATGAAAGCGAGTGATTGTCATTGTGAACAGAGCACACAGTGCAATCACATGAAATGTCACCTTCTGCATTCGACTCGCCCCTGAAGGAGCAGGAGCAGCTTTTTGGCAAGCATTTTGCTTGGGACCGTGACTCTGGATCATGAGTACCGAGTCGGGGTGAAAGTTATCGGTCCGAGATTCGAACCGCAACCTTCTGATCACGGTTTAACCAACTGTCCTGTTTGCACCTCCAATTTTTGGTTACGTTTTCCCTTTAATTGAGGGAGTTAGGAGCAAAATCTGGCAGGAATTTTACAGCCTGAATCCGGACTTTTTCCTCCATTTTCGCTCACAAATCTCTCACCAGACCCAAATCTGTCACCCGCCAGACGACAAAAGGCTTAGAAATCGAGGTGCCGCCATTCCTCTTGACGGAAACTGAAAAAAGTTTTAAAAACTAAGCCTTTCCAACCAAACACACGGTTCGAGCTCAATCCCCGCATGCAGATTAGCTCCAGCTAATCACGTAGCGGCATGAGGAGTGGTGGCAACATCGTGCCATCTCTGCCTCAGTAGTAATACGCAGCTGGCTTTGCTTGCATCTCAACCTTCACCTCAAGGTTTCACCCTCCCAATTTATCTGCACTTTTAGCAAGTGTTTTTTTTAATAGCAACTGCGATGTGTTCTGTGGTGGTCCGCGGCAGATTTGTCTGTTTATTACAACGAGTTTAAAGGGAGTTTCGGGAGCCGTTTTTTAACCACTAATTACATCATTTCTCGTTATTTTTCCTAACCAGATTTAACCTTGAACGTAAACAGAAAGTTGAGAGCTGCGTCGTCATTTGGAGCCTAATGGAAACCTGGTGTAAAACTGAGTCTGTTTTACATCATTTTGTTGTAACAGGACTTGGACTTGTGTTATAACCTCAGTCCTGGCGTTAAAAGCCGCACCCGAAGTGCCACGCGGTGTTAGAGGGTCAAATAGGGCGCGTGTGACCCTCCATGTGCACTACCTAGTGCTTAGAGAGGCGTGAAGCTACAACCCCGGCTAGTTTCTGAGATGCATACTGCCTCACAGAAAAGTATGAAAGGGCGCCTCACGTACTATACTATTAAGCGCGGCAGTACGTGGCTCGGGACACGGCCCATGTGCGAGCTTACATTCGCTAAGTGAGGCAAACAGGCAGTTTAGTGAGCTAATCAGGGCAGTAGACGGAGCACGAAAAGACAAGAAAATTTTAACGTGTTTCAGAATTTGGACGCAAAATAACGCCATATTTTTAAAAAGAGAAGGCGCGGGTCGTATAACATCCCACCTCGGATTTTGGACTTTGGAAGTGCTACCGTTACAACGTACAATAAACACGGCATCAAATATCGGCTGAAATATCCGGTAATCTAAGACGATCCGATGTCGATGAATTTATCTGGCGATTTGGATACGATTCCGATATTATGGTGCATCCCTACTTTATACAGGAGAGGTCTATTTTGATTATTTGTAATTTTATGCTTATAGTTTAAAGGTCTGGTGGAATTAGTGCTGCAACAAATGATTATTTTTATAATCGAATAATCTATATTGATTATTTTATCGATTAATCGAGTAATCGGATACATTTAAAAAAAAAGACAATACATTTGTTATTAGGCTTATTCTACTGTGAGTAGAAGAATAAACACGCTGGCGTTGTTGTATTCAATTGAAAATGAAGAAACATGAAGTTCAAGGAATATTTTGAACCAATTTCACAATAAAATGAGTTGCTTTTGGCCTTTCAGGGCAGAAACTACATTTCCCACAATCCTCTCGCGACACGCCACGGAGCCGCGGTCCCATTGAAGGGTTCAGCGCGTTCGAACGAACTATGAAAAGAAAAAGAAAAAAAAAAAATCATTGATGGGAAAATCTTAATAAATGGCTGTATTGTGAGTAGAACGCTGGTTGATGGGTTATTTATCAGCCAAAATATGCGCTTTGGTCCGTAATAAAGGGACGTTGACGGAAACGGAGCGCGAAGGAAAGTAATGAGCTTTTTACGCTGGCGCCGTGACGCTCACAAACACAGCGCTACAGGTTTACATCGCAGTAATTTCATTTATGCTTAATGATTTATTTCTGTTTTTGTGCACGAATATCTCTACAACACGCTCACAGAGGGATCTATTCTCGCCTTTGATCAGCGCGACTGAAAATATTGCGCGTCATTAATAAGCGTCTGTGTGAAACACAAGCGGCGTATGCTGTAGCGAATAAAAATGACTTAAACGAAGCTTCGATTCTAGAAAATTGCCTCAACCATTTTTTATAATCGAATTATTCGAATAATCGTTTCAGCTCTAGGTGGAATCCAGAATAACTAACATCAAATGATGTTTTTGTTGCTTTTTGTAGTTTGATATGAATGGATTTCATTCAAATTAAATCAGCATGTGATATTGTCTCTCTTCAAGTACCGCTCCCTGAATTAAATTCAATTGAGCCGAAATCGTATCGTCGCAGACATCGTTGAATCGACGTCCACCGAACTGATATAACATCATGTTTTGACGGAACGCCTCGTAATAAATGAACGCATCAGCTGACGAAGAAGTCAATAGTTTATGGTGAAAAGGCTGAAATATTTTCACCGTCATTTAGATTAAAAATACACATTTAACGTGTAATAATATAATAAAAGGTAACATTTAGTCAACAGGACCATACAAGTAAAGAGGTTCGGGGTTATAGCATTTAAACACCCGAAACACGGCTTTACATCAAAAATTTGATAAATAAAAAGGTTTTATTCAATGTGTAAAGTTTGGACGGGCATGAGCTGCTGAACAGAAAAACACACAGGTCCTATTCCGGAGGATGGACCACCAACAAGGCAGAAACCCACCCAAATGACATTTAAAGTGGTATGAACGTAGGGTGTTCATTTCCGACCAGGCTGAAACTAAGGCCGTAGTTAACAAGGAGGTACTCATGAGCAAGGGTACCGCCCTACACTGCTCCTCGTGGGGCTTGTTAGTTGCCTGATTGCTCTGCATTTAACCCTCTCGGATAGTTAATTGCAGAGGTCGCACGGTTGTGGTGCACTGTGTGCTGTGTTCACAATGACAAATATTCTTTCACTTTCGAAATTAGTAGACGTTTTTTAATATAGTTTGTCCTTGTCGTTGCTAAAGTCACTATTATATGTCTCTGCGTTACAATTGCGGATGGTAAAGGTGTAGGTTAAAGGAGATATATAAATATATAACGTTGAAGATACTGCAAGGCCAATCCTCCTTACCACGAGATCGGGCGGATCGCTCTTCACACGGTATTGTTACGTGATGCCGCCCCGCGCTAGCCGAGTAACAATGGCCTACAGTCCCGCACGCCTTGACAACTTCATAAAGGGGAAAATACAGCCGTGCAAACATAGCAACAGTCGCCATGACAAAAGGTGAGTGTGAAGTACGTCGCGAAGCATGTTGTAAAGGCAAGATAGTCCTGCCAGAGGCTGTCCTACATTTCACAGGGTGTAAGAGGTGTTACAGGAAGCGGGGTTTGGAAACGCACACCAGCCCCCAGCCGACATAAAGTATTCTCAGATAATGGCTAAATATTTTTCTTCCGGCGCTTTCAGATCGGTGTGCCTAATGGGCAGAATTCGTGATCTGATGGGCTATCGCGGCACGCCACAGACTACCGTGCACTCTCGCCAGCTGTGATGAGTCGGAGGAGGAGTTCAATGTAAAATGACGAATTTACCCATTTGAGGATAACTTGAAAATTCTGTACCTTCAAAACGTTGATAAATATTGTTTTTCTTTTTACGTTTAACATAAATTGAATGATTAATGAATCTGTTTTAAGTGCGTCCTTTAACACAATTATCAACAACGTTTTACTATTACAACAGCAGCTTTTTAAGTGGGTGATTATTTGGCATTGTGAACACACCATGTTATTGCAGCAATACAAAAATGTTAACGAAAATGACCTCTAGACGCACCATCTGTGAAGGATGGTGGCCAGCTGACATGGGGGCAGCGCCCGGGGAGCAGTGCTTGGGGACGGTACCTTGCTCATGACTACTTCAGTGGTACCATTACAGATCCGAAGAACTGACTAAAAGATCAATGTATATCAATATTTGGCCCAAAAATAACGATTTGAATTGAAAGTTAAAATTGAGTTTTCAATCTCAAATCCACGTCATAATTTTCCGGTTCTTCCTTCTGCCTCAACAACCGTCAGATTCGACCATAAAAAGAGAAAGAGATGGCACCGATCCGATAGGTGACTGCACGGTCCGATAATCACCGCAAACGGCCGGATCAGTATCGGTATTGGCCCGCCTCTATGGAGCCGATTTGTAAATGCGTGCACGCTCAATTTGTTATGCATGGGATGTGGCACTGCGGTAAAGCAGAGCTGAAACGATTGTTCCAATAACTCGGACACCCCAGCACAAAAATGGGTGCCAATTTTTCTAGAATCAAGCTTGCTTGATTCATTTTACTACAGAGCAGCGCCGCCAGGTATTTCGTTAATCGAGGCCGGTATTAGGATAACGTTAGTGGCGCGATCAAGACAAGACCTGATCCCTCTGGCATGTGAAAGCATTTGTGAGATGTTTCAGCACTAAACAGAAGTAAATGCATAAAAACGACACGATATTTTTTCGCTATGTAAACACATCGCTACACGAGCTCGCATGAGCGCCATTTGTTAAAAGTTCCAGTTCGGTCAAAACGTCCCCTTTATTTAGATTTTCCATCATTTATTCTGGAACGCGCGCCAAACGCTTCATTTTGATGCGTCTCCGGGCGCGCGGAGGATTATGGGAAACCGAGTTTTCTGCAAAAGCAGCTCATTTTCTAGGCCAAATTGGTTCAAAATGACAAACTTCAGTATTTCATTTTCAATTGATCAATTTTTTTCAATGTTATAATGTTATAGTGAAATCAATAAGAAAGAAGAAATATTTATATGTCTAAACGAACAATTTTTGAGCACAAATAATTTAGCATAAACGTGTGTGTGTGTTTTAGTAAGGAAAACAGTATTTAACTCAAGCATTTCTTTAAGCATAACAATAATCTTCATGTGTTCGGACATTTTTAAAGCATTATTTGATGTTTAAAAAACGACTGAGACTGCATCGGACTTATATCATATAGGCAGATATCTAAACGTACAATATCGGTAGCGTATCGGACATTAAAAAGTGGTATTCTGACATCTCTAAAAAGAGTTTAATGCTTTTGACAAGACGCCACCCTCCTTAATCTTTCGAAACCAGGCTCGGAAAAAGAAAGCGGCTCGAGAAGGAACGTTGAGACTGGAAAAACGTGTCGGCTTCTCTCCCAGCCCGACTGGTTTAGGGGAGTGCGTGAGAAGCGCGCTGCAAGCTAGTGTAAATTTCTCCCTTTTTTCTCCCCCCGAAGCCGGGAACAGGGGTGTGTACAGTACGAGAGGCCTTACCAAGGCTTTGTGTGGCTTTGTGTGGGTGTGTGTGTGTGTGTAGTGTGTCGACGTGCGTGTGCTATCCCACAACTCTGGCAAAAGGGGACATCTGGAAGCCATAAGAGAGATTATTTACGGCCGCAGTGAGGTAACGACGCAAAAATGCTGCCTCCAGGAAAAAAAGGCTTCCCGGCTCCCAGAGACCTGGCGATGGCCTCCGCTGCCGCCAAAGCCCGGGGTTCGCCTTTAAACGGAGGCGGCGAGGGCACAGATTCAGCATCAGCGCCTGGCAGAGCCAGCACCGCCATTATGACTGTCATGTTATAACGCTACGCTGCTGGGCGCACTTCTAATATCTTCTCGAACTCACGAAAATGAGACGCTCAGGCCGGGTTTCCCTAGTGAAAGCCTCGCGACCGCACCTCCAACTAGACTACGTGCGTGAAATTCAGCGTTCTAGCGCGGTAAATCTGAGGATTGGTCTGTGTATACGCCCGCAGGCTTCCCCACACACACACACACACACACGAAAAGAAATGAATGGAATGGTTTTGGCTACATGAAGTTCCTCAACTGTTCTTGAGCAGAAACTGGTTCTTAAACCCTTAAGTGAGCGTGGGATTATTTGGCATTGTGAACACACCACAGTACAGCATACAGTGCAACACAACGAAATGTGACCCTCCACCGCAAAACCAGTCACTTGTCCCAAATTTTCAAAATTGAGTTATTATGTTTTCATGAAAGGGCAGAAATCAACCTTCAGAACGATCATATCAACATTCAAAGGAGTCGGGCTTCTCCTGTCACGCCAAGTGAGAAACGGAGAAATCTGCCTTTGAAGTTGACTATCGCCGTAGCACTCACAGACGCTTGGTGCGGTCGCGCTACGCTTATGCCACGTAGCCTACGCCAGTATTCACAGCCACACGGATAGCCTACCATGCTAGGGGGTTAACTGAACTCGGGAGACGAAGATGGATTCCGGAGAAATATTCACGCTTAGTCAACTGTGCGGATTTATCAGAATACCGAGCGGTTTGACCATTTACTTCAATATTTACGAATCCACTGGTGCAGCATAGGCTACCGTGAATACAAACGTAGCTATGACCGCATTCAGCGTTACGTCGATAGTCAACTTCAAAGGCAGATTTCTCCGCTTTCACTTGGCGTGACAGGAGAAACCCGACTTTTGAATGTTGATATCTCAGTCATATGTCGTCCGGATCATTCCATATAGGTATCGTTCTGAAGCTTGATTTATGGCCTTTCATCAATTTTGAAAATTTGCGACATGCGACTGGTTTTGCCGTGCAGAGTCACAAATGTGTAAATCCCAGCAACCACAATGTATTTTTATGCTTCTGGTATCATTAGAAAGGTAACACTTGTGAGATTACTGTGGAATCAGCAAACATGTTACTGAGTCAGAATAAAGGAAGATGCAACACAGCAGAACATGAAAAAAATCATAGCGCAAAAAAACAACAACATTATCTGCGTAATCTGCGGAGTCTCAGCCGTAGTAATACAGATTCTACGGCCGTATTTCTTCCACGCAGACTCATGGTGTTTTTTGGTTCTTTGTTTATTTATGTGTTTGGTGTTGGAATTGTGTTATGCTTAGGTGGAATTTGTTTGAGATTTTTATCGGTGATGTTGATGTGCCGTGATGCATACGCTTGTTCACATTTACCGACCATTTAAAGCCTTCGTTTGCCCCGCACTGCCCCCAGGGTGATCGGGCTCAACCCGCGGCGTTTGTGTCGCGTCTGTCTAACCCTAACCTCAACCTCAACTAACGCCAATTTCATCGCCCCCTCATAGCTGTAGGGGAAAGGTATTCATATTACAAAACCATACACCATCTTGCGCATTACTAGAAACAGTCATGTGACTGTAAAATCCATGTCCCGCAGAGTTCTAAAGGCTGCAATATACTTTATGTTAACTACGACGACAGCCGCGATCCCAGATCCTGGTGCTTCTTTGCGCCGGTTTTTGTGCACGACTCAAAAATTAACGGAGCGATACAGATGCAATACTCATGTAATATATAAGTACTGCGTAGGATCTTGCAACGTTTCATTGGCAGAACCAGAGAGAAGAATTCCTCACTTTGCTGAGGAGATCTATTAAGTGGTCGAACGCATTTATCGCCGCGACACGCTTTTCTGCGCCGCCTCAGTGGGATGCCGAAGATTGATGCTCCTCGACCGAAGACATAAGCCAGGAATAACACATGACGATTTTAAGATGCAGGTATGCATTCATTTATTAGGTTTGCGGCCTCGACACTTGACCCCTGGTGGTAGGGAGCATACCATGTATTTACGACGCACAGTACGGACGCAAGTATATCAGCACTAGGGCTGAGTTCCAAAAAAAAAAAAACGATTCGTAGATCAATATCGACTCTCGTTCGAAAAATACCGACATCGCATTCCAAAATTCGATCGACTTTTCCGCGGCTACAAGACTACTTTCGCGAATCAAGAAGGAGAGCTTATAAAACGTAGACCGCTAAACCGAAACCAAATAGGTTTTTACCGCTGAAGCGTTCGCCTAAATCACCGTCGCCTTAAAGGCCGATGTTCGGCAACACTTCGGTTTTAAAACGTTATTTTATAACCAAGCAAAACTAGATATACGAAATCTCAAATAAATCACATTGAATCGGATCGCGATTCCTTTGTGAACGAATCGAATCGATTCAGGAAATCAGCAACGATACCCAGCCCTAATCAGCACCAACGTTAACAACGCAACTGATGACGTGTACGGAGATCGCAGCAAGTATATTTCAGCCTTTACTTCCATCACCGCTAGAGAAGTCTGTCTGATGTAACATGACTTATTCTGATTTAACTGCTCAAAGAGAAGCCGAGACTAAGTTCAGATAAAAGCTCTTTTTTCATCGAGGCTGTCTCTGTAATTATTAAAAAGGTCGCCTGAATAACAGCATCTGATAACACCATAAATGAAACATATTACGAAAGAAAAATATCGCAATGTCAATTTTTTCCCCCCCAAATATCCTGCAGTCCTCCACCCCATAAGCTCCCCTGTATTATTGTTTTTGGGTCATTTGTCTAAGAGTTTCCTTTCCAAATGTGCAGCGCCGAAACGGTGGAAAATGCTTAACTCTCAGAAATGCACGGTTCGTCTAAGCCAAGGCCATTACCACATTTCCTCTGAGGGACGCCGTCATTTTCTAGGCATTTCAGGCAGAACGAAGATGACAATCTGGAAGTCGCCTTGTGATTTTTACATCACCATTTCTTTTCAATCTCCCTCGTCCAAATTACTCCTCTAAAACGCACACAAGGAATATTCCAACCCACTTTGGAGCAAAAATCGAACGTGGACAAGGCCTTAGGGCCGTCCGGATGAACGAAACGCTGTGATAAAAACGCCACGCTCTCCTAACTCACTTGCTCTTCACTTTATAGCAACGAAACGCCTAAAAACACTGCAACTTTCATCGCAATTCTTTAAGAAAAGCTGCCTCACAGTCAGGCATTTTACGCCGCTGTAGTCTACCGACTTTTAAAATCACTTTTACGTTTAAAAGCAACTTCCCCAACACTGGGATCTCAAGCAGCTTAATTTCGAACAAACACAGACAGATCTATACATCATTCATTATTTAGAAATGTCCAGAAACGGTACCTGGCTATCACTTTCATACTGGACAGCCACATGCTGATGCGTTAAATTGGGTTTATTGCTTCACTGAACGCCTCGCTAATTAAATGAACTCTCAGAATTTAAAAAAAATATATTGTAGGGGTCGGTGGGGGACGGAATCGGGTTAAGAGGTGAAAAGGATGAGCCTCAACAAATGCAAAAGACACAAACAGGATATTCCTATAAGCACAAAAAGGAGAGGGTTGAGACAAAAACGCAGTCGAGAAAAGGAGATAAACAAGCCAATAAAATCTGGTCTGTGTGACGACTCCTGTGTGAACGCTCATCCAAGAAAAATGCAAACAATTCAAGGCTCCAGAAAACCCGGGACCAGACAGAGAGAGCTCCAAGGGTTGGGTCGCTGGATTGCAAATCACATCCGTGGAAGGGGCCAAGACCGTCCCTTCAACGCAAAGACTGGTACACAGAGGAGAGAGAGTGGGAGCGAGAGGAAGGCTGTGTGTTCCATTTGGTAGAAGAGTAAACGTTAAATCAAGGAGCGAAGGAAAAGTGTTGAAGATCAGACTGAAGGGCCTTTAATAATAAAGAATCTTAATAATTTAAGATTTTTCTTAAATTTGCTGTTAAGAACTGGTGAAAACCCAATGCACAAACATGCATGTAATAAGAACAAATGTGACCCTCCACGGCAAAACCAGTCGCTTGTCGCAACGGAGGTTTTCGAAAAAAACGAGTGTTTATGTTATGTGGGTAAAATAAAGGATTTTTGGTTTTTAGTGTTTTGAAACAGTGGAAGGTCTATACTGCACTGTTGTGAATAACGGCTGAAAAACTTACCCTTTTCCATCCTAAAAACGGACTTTCTTGAGGTGAGGAATCAATTCAGCAGAATGTTAAAAGCCTTTTGCTTTTGACCGCTTACTCTCAATATTTACGCTAAATCCACCGCCGACTAGCTGCTGCAGAAGATATTTTCCGAATCCATTCCTCGCTCGAAGTTCAGTTAACCTAACGCAGGTAGGCTATCTGTGTGGCTGTGAATGCAGCGTAGGTCAGTAAATACAAACATAGCCGCGACCGCACTGCCGCTCAGAGCTTACGCCGAGTAGTCAACTTCAAAGGCAGGCAGATTTCTCCGCTTCTCACTTGGCGTGACAGGAGAAACCCGACTCCTTTGAATGTTGATATCTCAGTCATATGTCGCCCAATTCATTCGCAGGTATCGCTGAAGGCTGAGATTTATGCCCTTTCATGAAAACATAATAACTCAATTTTGAAAATTTGCGACAAGCGACTGGTTTTGCCGTGGACAGTCACAAATCTCAAACGGGGAAGTTGGTGTGATAAATTTTACACAATCACTTTTCCATTCATATCAAATCACAAAAAGCAACTAAAATATCATGTAGGGCTGAAATGATTATTCACATAACTGGTCGAGGCAATTTTTCTAGAATCTAGCCTTCGTTTAATTGATTTCACTCGCTAGAGCCATGCTCTCTTGTGTTTCACACGGACGCCTATTAGTGACGCATTGAAGCAAGGTTCCGCGATCGAGGCAAGACCTGATCCCTCTGTATGAGAAAGCATTTGTAAGTTATTCCGTGCACAAAAACAGAAGTAAATGCGTAAAAATGCACTCCATTCCAGCGCCATTACTCGCTAAAACGCTCCAGTTCAGCCAGCTCTCTTTATTACAGACGTCATCATAGAGTTTGAAGGATAACTTACCACAACAACAACCAGAATATTTACTCAGAACATTAGTGAGACTTTCTAGCTTATTCGAACATCGCTTTGTGAAGCGTTGTGATGGCAGGCGGAATTAGGAAATGTAGTTCTTGCCCAGAAAGGCCAAAAGCAGCTCATTTTATAGGTTCAAAATGATCCAAAGCTACATTTTCAATTAATGAGTTTTTTTTCCCAATGTTAGAGATTAATAAATAGGAAAGAAATACAGAAAATTTATTTGTTATGAAAAAAATATGTAAATATTCTGATGGATACAAAATGGATAAAGAAGTGTATCTGTGTGGCACTAACCTTATGTTTCTTCATAGTACTAAGCCATAGAATGCACAATCAAAACTCTATGAGCCACTAAAATAGACAGCGTTCTTACTCTTTCTAGTAGTTACATCTACAATTTCAAGACTTTTATACTACATAAGCAAAAATAAATAAATCTGAGCAGTGCAGGACGTCCTGAACATAACAACATCAGGCATGTATGGCTGTAACATCTACACACACACACGCACACACAGTAGAATACCTAAAACAAAGAAGTAAGAAAAAGTAGAAAAATCACCTCAAATTCTCTCTAGGGTGTAATGGATTTATTTAGATTTTTTTAAAAAGGAGCATTCAGGAATGGTTGTACGTTTCCAGACATGTCCTTTAAAAAAAAAAAAAAAAGAAAAAAGAATTTATCCGACTACTCAATTAATCGATGACAAAATCGATAGAGTACTTGATTACAATAAGAGTCGATAGCTGCAGCTCTCTAATACCATGGCATTTTTTATTCCTGATCTAATCTTCTTTAAATAAATTAAACCTGTTAAAGATAAAGTGATGTTACAACATGCACAATGTCTGATCGATGTTTTTAATTTGGGATCGATGTTCTTTGATCATCAATGTAAATCAATGTATCGTTACACCCTTATTATTCTCCACAGGGTGTTGTATGGCAGGTCGACGAGGCCCCGGTCAACATAAGACCTGCGAACGCCTTCTACAAACAGCAGTGCTCATATGCCCACCCAGCCCCTTGTTCTTCTTCCCACATAATACGACCGCTTCACCTCCTGCAGCAAACTCCGCTACTGTAGATGTAACCTTAACCCTCTGCGCTCTCTGGGAACGAAACAAAGAATGAACCAGCCGCCGTGAACGAGAGGAAAGACCTGGAGGCTTGGAAAATTCCCTTCCCACGTTGTGGAGTGAAGTCGTCACCTGTCCTTCTTTATAATTAACCACAATCATCATCATCATCTCCATATTTATCAGTGGAGGGACTGACAGCAATTATGTTCTCGAATTATTAAGAGTCTTTAGACTAAAAGCTGACGGATATTAGTGGTCATCCCGTAGAGGGGAACTGAACAGATGCTGCACATTTCTTAAATATTTGTTGGCGCTTTTACATTCCTGAAGACTTTCTCATTATTCCGAACAGGATTGCTGACTAGAACAACAACAGTAGAGAAAGTAAAAAACAAAGTCAACAGGACTTGTACTAGTAAGGTAAGCAGCATTAAAAAGAATCTTCTTCAAAAGGCTGAAGATGCAATTTTGCTCACTAGACATGGCATTTACACCATTCTTTCTACGTCCGATACCGATACTAAATATGGAAATCTGCCAATATGATACAAAACTGATACAGTCTCTGAGTCTTTTTTAAACAGAAAATAATGCTTTTACAAAATGTCTGAATACATGACTGAGATTATTCTGTGGTGCTTAAGCTGCTTGACTTAAATACTGCTTTCCTAATTCAACAATGTATATTGTAGACATTATTTGTTATTAAAATAACATTTCAAAAATTATTCATTTAAACACAGTTCTTGGGGACGGTACCTGAGCGATCACAGGGCGAACTCCCAAACCATTACTCTACCAACTTCTCCAACTGCCCCGCCCTAATAATTCAGAGATGGCACCGATCCGATACATGGATCGGATATCGGTCTGATAACGACATGACTCAAATAACAGGATCGGGTATCGTGGCACTGGGCCGAATTTCTGTAAATCACCTGGGCTGCGTTACCCAAAAGCTTAGTCGCTAACTACTAGCAACTAACACAGTGTAGCTAACAGAGTTAGCAATACAGCTAGCAACTAATATAGTGTACATTAGAAACAAACATAGTGAAGCAATTAGTTAGCAATACAGCTACAACTAATATAGTGGCATTAGCAACTAACATAGTGTAGCTAATAGTTAGCAATACAGCCAGTTAACTAACAGTGAAGCAATATAGTTAGCAATACAGTTAGCAACTAATATAGTGTGCATTAGCAACTAATATAATGTAGCTAATATAGTTAGCACACAGCTAGCAACTAACATAGTGTAGCTAACATAGTTAGCAAATACAGCTAGCAACTACATATGTACATTAGAAATAAACTTAGTGTAGCTATAGTTAGCAATACAGTTAGCAACTAAATAGTGCATTAGCAATTCAACATGGTGGGGTAGCTAACATAGTTAGCAATACAGGTAACAACTAATATAGTGTATGCCAATATAAAGAAGAATGTTTAGCAATCAGATAGTGTAGCTAACATAGTTAGCAATACAGCTAGGCAACTTAATATAGTGTACATTAGCAACTAACATAGTGTAGTTAACATAGTTAGCACACAGCTAGCAACTAATATAGTATAGCCAATATAGTTAGCAATACAGCCAGCAACTAACATAGTGTAGCTAACATAGTTAAAGCAATGCAGTTAACAACCAATATAGTACACAGCTACTAACATAGCATAGCCAACATAGTTAGCAATACAGCCAGCAAACTAATATAGTGTACATTAGCAACAACATAGTGTGTAGCCAATATAGTTAGCACACAGCTAACAACTAACATAGTGTACATTAAAGTAATATAGTGTAGCTAACAGTTAGCAATACAGCTAACGATATAGTGTATAACATAGTTAGCAATACATAGCTAACCAAATTCAATATGGTACATTAGCAACTAACACAGTGTAGCTAACGGAGTTAGCAATACAGCTAGCAACTAATATAGTGTACATTAGCAACTAACATAGTGTAGCTAACGTAGTTAGCAATACAGCCACACACCATTCTACTGTTGAATTTTAACACCACCAGCTCTCACTGCAATCTGTGTTCTCATGGTTTTAGGAGCCACAGACTAGGGGCCGTCACAAAATTGCATAACTGTGTTTGAACAAAAATATTTTGTGATGTTATTTTAATAACAAATAATTAGGCATGCAATATAAGGGCGGTAAATCTATTATATAGTTTTAGCTCAAGAAAAACAGTATTCAAGACAAGTATTTTGCCACAACAGAATAATTCAGTCTCTCCTCACCAAGAAATGCCAACCATTGATTAAAACTGCTATCGATCGCTACTCGGGATCGCCCATACCCAAAGTCCAAGTATCGGCATCGTTTCGCTACTGAAAACGTTGGATCGGTAAGTATCTCACGGTCAACTGTCACATTTTCATTTTTTCAACTTCTACCACTGTGGCAGTCAGGGCGTGTGAAGCTGTAAGAATCCACAGTTGTTCAGATTTTAGTTCAGAGACAAACTGGCCACATCTAGTTGATATATTTCGCCCTTGGCTTGCGTTACTGGATGTTTTAACTGAGTTACATCATATCTTTTATCAGATTCAGGTTACTTAGGTACTTGAGATTTTAAAACTGATTTTACCAACTATATCTTTAATCTTTTTTCTTCCGTAACTTGCCAGCAATGGCCACTTCTTGATGTAAGGAGGTAATGGTGACGGCTTTCCTTATGACAATGCCAGACATCCAACTTAACTTTTTCGTGCTGCGTTCTTTTCTAAAAACAACACTTGGCTGACTTCTGGTCAATCAATAATCAAGGAATATGGATTTGTCCTTCTCCAACGAGATCAGCGATAACATTAAGAAAAATTTTGTCAGATCTGTTAAACTATTAAAAAAGCTTTAAGAGCCATAATTAGAGCTCAAGAAAAAGGAAGCGCCAAGGACAAGAAAAGTAAAACTCTCCTCTGCGGTCCGCAGACACTTTCTAGGCCACAACCAATACCTTAGGCTGGGAACTAAGGTACTAATTATAACCTGCAGAGGAAAGGTGTCAAGGCCGGGACTCGAGACCGCAAGAATCCAAAAAAAAGGCATTATGCGAAACAAAGGACTTATAGATAAAAACACAGAAGCAGGCGGAGCAGAGATGTTACAAAACACTCTCTGCCTGGTGACAGATATACCAGGAGGGGCAGTGAGGGCCTAAACATAACACCTTGGTGATATGCACTAGACACATACATGCAACTCACAGATTGAGTGTGAACCAAAAAAAAAATTCTAGGATACACATACACATATTTCCACACAAACGGACACCTCCACACTACATTTGCAGGACAGACAAACACACATACAAGCAAGCACACACCGAAATGTACAAAAACGCTCACAAGCTTACACGCTACGTTCCCATTGCCAGGCTGATATGCTTCAGTTAGGGTTTTTAGTTCTAATAGGACAATATTTACTAATGTGAACACAGCACAGCACATAGTGCACCACAATGGTCCTGCATTTGAACCACATCCGTGAAAGGAGAAAAAAAGGCTTTTTTGCAGTGGTTGGCTGGAGACAGGGGCAGTACATGGGGACGGTACCTTGCTCATGACTACCTCAGTGGCACCTTTACATGTGCGGTACTCGAACCGGCGACCTTCAGATCATGGGGCCAACTCTACCAACTGGCGCAATGAAGGTGAATGGTACAAACTTAAACATAGACTGTACGATTCTATTTTTATGTTCCCATAATGACACCGATGTTGTAAATTTGGATATCTGCCAATACAATACAAATACGATACAATCTCTTAAGTCTTTATTTTTTTAATTATTGGTTAAACGCAGTTCTGTAATTTTGTGACGGTGTCTAATTCTGCGGCGCTAAAACCATCAAGAACTGTGAGCGAGAGCTGGTGTTGTGAAAAAATTCAACAGTATAATCGCGTGATTTGGTTTTGGGGTTGTAGTGTGTTGCGTTGTTTATTCTGCTCATTGTCACATCAATATGGAAGAATTAGCACGAAGCCAAACAATAAAACCAGCCTTACCGCGAGTAACACTTCCCATGCAGAACCACTTGGCCCCGCAATCGAAGGATGTCCGATTCACGTCTCAGACTGGTAAAGATCCCCAAGCACTGCCAAAAAGCTGCCCAGTGCTTCTTCGTGGATGGGTCAAATGCAGAGGTCACATTTCGATGTGGTGCACTGTGTGCTCTGCTGTGCTGTGAAGTGGTGTGTTGACAATGACAAGTAATCGCTCACCTAAATCTCGCTTGCAACGACATTGTGGCTCTTGCAGATGAGGGTCAGTTCAGAACCATGGCCAGTTCACATTGAATCTGAAATTAAGCCACATCTGAACTAGAGCGGTGCAAAAAAAAAACAACCACAAAATCATCAATATATCCCGATATTTCCTTTCATGATATACTACATCGATTTCTAGCTCCAAAAATCGATGTTTCCAAGGGGGAGGATCATCCACCACAAGCAACCTCAGATAACTGACTGGGCACTTTAAGTTCTTATTTTCAATCTTATGCACGTCATTCATCATGGATGTCCACTAGTTTAGTGTGTTAAAAGGCAAAGACACAAAGTAAAATTCAATTTCAGTTATGTTGTTTTAAAGTGAACCACAATGCCTGTGTGAAACTTCGCCACCGGACGCTTCACATGGAGGCACACGCTCACGGTGAAGAGGTGGTTATTGACAGTTATGTTTCATGTCTTGTGTATCACGCTAGATCATGTAAGAGTCCGGTGGCGAAGTTTCACACAGGCTAGGTTCCGTGATTTCTCCTTTTTGTGACTTTTAAAATCTCAGAGAATTTCATTTTTTCTAGCAAATTTCAGGAGTTTTTTTCTCATATATTTACCACTTTTAAACTCAGAGAATATCCCAAGTTTTTTCCTTGCAATTTACTACTTACATCTCAGAGGATTTCGGAGTTTTCTTTCTCGCAAATTTATGACTTTACAATGTCAAAGAATCTCTGAGTTTTTCCTCATAAATTTATGTCCTTAATCTCGAAAATTTGGACTTTATTGTCGCAAATTTATGACTTTACAATGTCAGAGAATATCCGAGTTTTTTCAGGCAAATATATGACATTAATCTCAGAATTTCTGACTTTTTTCTCGTAATTTTACCTCCCTCCCCAGCCGCGTTTTTTTTTTTTTAAATATATACAATGGCCCTAATACTCCGTCGTAGTTTTTACATTTTCAGTGAACTGTAGAATATCGCAATATGTATAGTATCGCAATACATCGTAATAGAATCATATCGTGACTCATGTACCGTGAAGCGTATTGTATCGTCGGGTCCTTGCCAATACCCAGCCCAAATCTGAACAAAGTCTTAAAGACAAAATTTGGAATTGAGACTAAATCTGAACTGTGTACTTAGACCGACAAAGTGAACACAGCCAACAGATGCAAGTCATAGACACTAGCACACTCGCTGGGTAGACATTTCCAAACGCTTTGTCACGTAAACATGCAACAAAACACATCAAATGACACGCCCAGCAGGAGACCCACAAGCATGCAGACACACAGGCCTTTCATAAGTATATATGAATGTTCAAAACACACATCCACAAGAACATACACACAAGCATGCAGCGACATAGGCAGCACACACATATACACACACAGTGTGCCGGCAAACATAAACATGAATTTGCCCCTACACGCAAACACACACTCATGAGCACTGCAAGAGGTGGCTGTTTTTCAACATAGCATGACACGTGAAAGCAAAACCCCTGAGAACCGCACCCACGTTGCACTCGGAGATGCCTGTTCCTTCACACTGCATGAATAATGCATACGCTTCCGAACACTTCACAACCCCCCCCCACACCCTTTTAAAAAAGCCCAACCCCCAGAAGAAGAAGAGAAGAAAAGGCACCTCACTCACAGCCACCCATCCTCCTCATCTCACCGGCAGCGCTCACGATGAGACAAAACTCCTCCCTGACCTTGGCATCACTCACAGGTTCCACAGCCTTCAAACACGGCTGCAAAGGGCTCTGCGGCCCACGTGCTAAAATTGAGACCAACGCCGACTATAACGATACAGGATATTATTTCTCACTGAACACAGCACAGCACAGCACACAGTGCACCCACAACCAAATGTGACCTCTGAATTTGACCCATCCGTGAAGGAGCAGTTGACTGCAGTGCTTGGGGACAGTACCATGCCTGCGAGTAATTTCTGTGGTATCTTTACCGGTCCGGGATTCGAACCGGCAACCTTCGGATCACGGGGCGAACGCCCAGTCGTTACGCCACCTATCTGACCATTACATTATTATCATTATTTTCGTTTTGTTTCTTTACTTTCTCCTATTTCAGCATCAGATTCAGAATGATAATAGACTCCTTTAAGCCTTTCTAGCCTTCACATCATCTCGCTTAAACCGACTCCGGTTCCGCCCATTTCTGTACTTCATTGTTAGACACTTTAAGGCTGAGTATTTCTTTAACAGTTGCTCTGTCTTTATTTTTAAGCATTTGAAATGGTCCAAATACCCACCACTCAGCATAACCTCTGATAGCGCTAATAGTCTCCTCTGGATGCAAATTGCAAAATGGCTTCACACTTGAGTAAGTGTCAGGCCGCAGGTGTGCCACGAGTAGCTGTGAGCATTTGAGTTATTTTTGGAGGTAATTGCCACTTCAAGGTAATCTGGCCTAAAGGTGGGTCATTATTACCCTGACTGTCTGCTTGTGTTGTACAGCTTTGTGTTTATAGCACACAGAGCTACTCCAGAAATAACTTTTTGTCTCATTGACATGAGCTCACTTGATTTCCAAATTATGGTCAGATAAACAGTCCTCCGCTTTAAGTGAATCGAAGTGAGGGGTTATTTACCAATTTACTATTATGAACACACCACAGCACAGCACACAGTGCACCACAACCAAATGTGGCTCTGCTTTTGATTCATCTGTATGAGCAGGGCAGGGGACATGGATGTTTTGTGGATCTGCAATTTGCTCATGAGTACCTCTAGTGGTACCTTTACCGATCATGGAGCCAACTCTCTAACCGTTACGCTATTTTTTTTAACAGTATTAGTCATGTGTATTGAAACTGGCATTTGGAACCTTGCAGCAAGGTTGATCTTGATTAGTTCGGTTAACACTTTCCCCAATGTGGAAAAACCACAAAAAATGCTAGATGCACGATATGGGAATTACAGACCGATGTTTATATATATTTTCATGCTAAAGGTGACCTCCATAGCAAAAACCGCAACGCAACTTTTCAAAATTGAGTTATTATGTTTTTCATAACCGCTTTCTGCAAACAATACCTATATCGTAATGAATCGACGACATATGACTGGAGATATCAATATTCAAGGGAGTCGGGCTTCTCCCGTCACGCCCAAGTGAGAAACGGAGAAATCTGCCTTGAAGTTGGGATCACGAAGCACTCACAGACGCAGCGGCCGCGCTACGCTTGCATTTACGTAGCCTACGCTGCATCTACCACAGCCATATCGATAGCCTACCCGCGGAAGCTTAACTGGAACTTGGGAGACGGAGATGGATTCCGGAGAAATATCTTCACGCTAGTCAACCAGTGGATTTAGCGTAAATACTGAAGTAGAGCGTCAAAACAGAAACTTTTAACATTCTGCTGGAATTGAATTCTCACCCCAAGAAAGAATAATGCTTTTAGGATGGAAAGGTAGGTTTTTCAGTGAATGTATTCTACAACAGTACAGTATAGACCTTCCACTTCAAACACTAAAAACAAAAAATCCAAAAATTTTCCCACAATAAACATAAACGCAGGCCGCTTTTCTCGAAACCTCCGCTGGCATGCCACTGGTTTCATCGTGCAGAGTCACATATCTGCCGATGCCAAAAAATGAGGAAGGCAGAGTTGAGCGCGTGAAGGCAAGATATTTTGCTCATGCATATTGACATTTTCTAACATGGCCTCCAAGTCAAGTGAGCATGAAAGCAGACTGAGCGAGGGTGGAGCACTTCGAGTGTATGCGAAGGCATAGTTGAGCGTGTAAATCGAAGAGATTCTGCTTGCAAACGTTTCACTGCGGGCTCACATTTTGGCACAAAATAGTGCCATACACTTTAACACAGAAAGCGTGAGCCATATAAAATCCCACCTTGGACTTTGGTCAAGCCCGACATAAGCGCCACTTCCTGCATATCAAATTATCTAGAAATGTTATAAATCTAAGCATCATTCCGATGCCGATGACTTTTTAAAAAGCTGTTATTGGCATATTGCAGTATCATTGTGCAACCCTAAAAAATACAGATTGTGTTGAGCCTAAGTTGATCCTAATTGAAGTGTGAACTCTAATTGGGATTTAAACAGGGGTGGGAAGTAACGACCACAAATACCACGCTACTGCAATTACAGACATTTTTGGTTAAGTGTAATTTTACTCATACTTGAGTACAAGTTACACCATGTAATCTACTTCGCTACTTATAAAATCAAAAGTCGCTACTGAGTACGCCACAATTTGAATTAATATTCAAACCTTTCATCTGCATCTTTGTAGCCAATAAGGCTGTGCAATCGCGACCGCGCCAAGTAATCTATGACGTAAGCAAAGAATAAACTCCGCTGCAGCAGCAGGCACAGGTGTCTGGAGGTACTACACAGTGGAGTACAAACTAATTTATAGACTGAAGATTTGGAGACAAAGAAGCCAAAATGGAGACAGAAGACAACACTGCCAACCGTGGAAATGATGGAGAAAAAGACGGAGGACGAAAAGCCCGCTGCCTGGTTGTTCGCCAGAGTGTATTGGGGAAAAGTTTAAACTGTTCTATGCATGTTCAAAAACATTTTTGTCATTGTTTTAACAAACAAAACCCCTGCTTTATATCTACATTTATTTACAAAACAAATTGCCTTTCTATACCTTGCAGGTTCATCTGAGAAATGTGCTTTGAACGTAGATACTTTATACTGGTGAATCGAATCGAATGCCTGCTATTAACGACGCAATAAAACATCCATCGGTTAAAAAGTAATTAGTACTCTGAGTAGTTTTTGAGAAGAGTACTGTACTTTTACTCAAGTATTTTTAAACACCAGTACTTTTACTTGTAATTGAGTACATTTTAACTAATGTAACAGGCATTCTGTACTTGAGTACAAATTTTCAGTACTCTTTCCACCTCTGGAATTAAAGTTCTAAATGCTCCACAGGGATAGTGCTACCCAGATGTCTAAGTGACCAGATCACTTCTGATGGTGAGAATATGTTTGAATCTTAGAACCACTTCTGGGACTCTGATTAAGGCCATTAACCCTAAGTTGCTCCAGGGAGACTGTCCCAGTCATTAGGAAACGGAAGTCACTCTGGATATGAGCATATGTTAAATGCCCTTAATGTAAATGTGGTCCTGATATAGTGGTCAGATACTTGAATATGGCCCAAGAGGATGTGGGTTCAAATACAGCTCTATCCTACTACCAGAACTACCACCATTGGGCTCTAGAGCAAGCCCTTTAACCTTATCTAATTCCAGAATGACTGCCCTGAAATGAGGAAAATGAAGTTGAGATAATATTGTGAATATATCGTAAATAATAATGACAAGATCAGACAGGTGAACGGTTTGGAGCGTCATTCCGCGGATCGGACGTTCTTAATCCCAGGACTGGGTAAAGGTACCAGGAGAGGTACCTATGAGCGAGGTACATTCCTAAGACCTCCCTGGCACTGCCTCTATGTCCGCTGCCCACTGCTCTTCACATGATGGGTCAAATGCAGAGGTCAAGATGGTCAGGTGCACTGTGCTGTGCTGTGGTGTGTCTACAATGACAAATGATCACTCACTGTTACTTATATAGCCTGGCGGGTACACAAAGGAACACTCTTACTTTTTTTTTTTTTTTTTAAACAGGCCATTTTCCAACTCCCCAGAGTTATATAGATGTCTTTACCGCTTGAATCCATTCCAGTCGATGGCCGGGTCTGGCGGTAGCACTTTTAGCATAGCTTAGCATAAATCATTGTACTAAGACTGGCGGAAAATGAAAAGTTGCGATTTTATAGGCCGATATGCTCAGGAACTATATCATTCCGCGTAATACCGGCGAATTTTGCTGCCGTACCATCGGTGGTGCATGATATTACGAGCGCTGAAATAAGTCCTCAGCCAGTAACTTCCAAAGTGACCGCCGCACTATGTTTGTGAAGTTGCTGGTTGTAAAGGCACGCCCCTGTGCAAGCAGGTGGTCACGTTGGTTGCGTTGACAGAAGAAGTTATTAGCAGGCGCCGCATTGCTTTCTGCACCCATGATACGGCAGCAAATTCCTTTGATTATTATGCCGAATGAGAGTATAGTTCCCAGGGCATATCGGCCTATAAACGCAGAATCTCTTTTCATTTTTTCCGCCAGTCTTAGCATAATAATGCGATGCAACCACAGAAGAGTCAAGTTTAACAGGAAAATATCGAAACTTTTTAAATAAGTTTATAGTGAGATGCCACGGTCTAATCGGATTCAATGATTTATGCGGCTATGCTAGGCAAGCATCACAGACCCGCGATCGGCTGAATGGATTCAAAAACGGTAAAAGACATCTATATAACTCTAGGGGAGTTGGAAAATGAGCCTATTTTCAAAAAAAGTGGAGTGTTCCTTTAAGTCTGAACCTTATTGATTCATTGCTTTTCGTGACCTCAGTGAGAACTGGATACTAAACACACACCCCACCAAAATATCAGCCTTTACAAGTCAATGATGCATGTAAAAGTATATTTATACAGTTAGGGGGCTGATAAGCTGCTGCTTCTGTTTTTCTGAGATAAAGTGTCCACATTTAGCATTTGGCCCTTGACAATTTGCCTGTGAACCTAGTGATAGAACATTTACTGTTATTTAAAGAAAAACCTGACAGAAATGTCACTACTAACCAAACTGAGATTGATTATCATCTAGTATAAGAGTGGTTCATAGCTCCAAAAACGTCCTCAAATTAGCCAAACTGAAGGATATTTTCACACATTTTTAACCAGCCCTGTGACAGAAGAGCACAAGACCGGCTGATGCAGGCAGCGTTACAAAGAGTCAGCAGCGTCAAACGATACTGAATACCGCCGGCCAATCTGCACCGTCAAGACTGACTCAGCCCTCAAGTGCTTACTTATCAAGACTGGAGAGGAAGAGAGAGAGAAATAAATATATAATGGCAGATAAATTGAGGGTAGAATAAACATTGGATGAGCAAGAATAAAGAGAGGAATAAAGACATACATGTAAACCACATATATGCAGAGATGTAAGAACAGAGAGAGGGGGAGAGAGAAAGGTGTGAGAGATGGGGCAGTTGGTAATGTAACCGTTAGGGAGTTGGCCTTAAGGTTGACCGGGAGGTCGCTGGTTCATGTGTCTGACCGGTAAAGGTACTACTGAGGTACTCATGAGCAAGGCCCCGTCCCCAAGCACTCCTCCCTGGGGGCTGTCACACACAAAAAAAGCTGCCCACTGCTTTTTCACAGATTGATTTAATGCAGGTCACTTTTTGTTGTGGTCCACTGTGTGCACGATGTTCACCATGGCAAATAATCGCTCACTTAAATGAAACATCACACATAATGTATTAAATGAAAATATTAAAAAGAAGACAGAGTGGAAAAAAAATATATGCCAAAACGGCCAGATTGCACAGGCAAGAACAAATGGAGAGAGAGAGAGATAGAGAAAATCAAAAAATTAAACAAAGATGCATTTCCACAAGAAAATGCCAAAGTGATTGCTCAAGTTTTGTAGCTGCGACATGAAAACTGGTAGGAAGACTCAGACGAGGGATGATAAAAGCAAGAAAAAGATGAGTGCGGGGCAAATCAGATTGAAATAAGCGTTCAGTGAGGTGGTCTGAGGTGGCATAAGAACGGTGCATAAACAGGCCGAGGGAAGCTCTCGAGTCTGAAATCCCATTTATTCTCAATGGGAGAAAACGAATGGTTTCCTATGGGGAATAATAAACGACAGAAAAAAGGACGAAAAAGACGCGTGTGGGTCATGACGGTTACAGATACGCAAAGAGGCCCACGAACCCTCGAATCAAGTAGAATTTGGTGGTTTTGTGAAGGACGTGCGGTAAAGCTTCAAAATATGAGCTCCATGTTAGTCTATGGGAAAGAACGGACAGAAAAACGGACAGAATCCGCGAACGAGTGGGCAAATCAAAAACGTGTATACAAGGACCCCGCACCGCAAAAGGCCACATCTTTTAGAGTTGGAACAAAGTTTCTAACACAAAAACTGTAGGGGTAGCGATCAAAATAAAGTTGGTGGCTCACCGTAGTCATCTAATAATTATATGGACGGACAGAGAGAGGGTGTGAGAGACGTAAAGAGAGAAAATACTATGGAAATGTTATTATTTATAAAAATGGAAGCTAAGGACAAGGGGGAATGAGAGAGAATGAAACAGACAGCAATTGGAAAAGCGGGAAGGAGAGAAAGAGAGAGAGCTGAAACACAATACATAATAGTGCGTGCCTTTATGTGTATAAATATGGACAAAAACAGTGAGAGCAATAGAAGGGGACAAAAAGATATAATATAAGAGATGCCCCCCAGTCTATTTACCATATGTCCTTTTATGTGCGGTGTATGTGTGTGTGTTGGGGTAGGGGACAGAGAGAGAGAGAGAGAGAGAGAGAGAGAGAGAGAGAGTTGAACAGCTGGGTGTCACTAAGCGTCCTCTCCCTACACTTCCCCCGATGCTGAAGCAGCTGCAGCTCTGAGTCAGCACTTTGCCTCCCCACACAGCCAGTGCTGCCCCAACACAATGCAGCGATGCTTCACCTACAGTACAGCCCGAGGCCCAAAATACACACCGCTGCATCTCAGTACGTGGTCAACCAGACATATACACACACTTACAGATTGAATTCTTCTTTAACTAGGGCTGGGCAATCAATCGAAAATGAATCAATACTGACATTCAGAAATCTCTTAATCGACGTAATCGCAATTAATCGTGATATTGATTTGACGTCCAATCGGCCAGCCATACCTCTACCACCTCTATCTATTAATCTCCTCTGCAGAACAAAACATTCTGTCCTGAATGCTAGGAGAGCCGCTCTCGCTGTTTGTGTTTGGAGTGTTTATGGGTGTGTGCACATTTAAAAGTGGGTGTGGTGGAAGGAGGGAACAGATGCGTGAAAAAGGAGAGAGAGAGGGAGAGGAGAAGCGAATTCTTTGGCCTCAAACCATACTATTAGCGCTAGGCCTTGGGTGTCGAGCCTGAAGGAGAAGCAACATCTTGTGTGGGTGTGAAACCAGAAACTGATATTTAACAATCAAGTCCAGTTCGACATTCCCAAAACAACTAAAGAGAAACAGAACGATTTTCCCCCCAAACAGAGCCTTCTCTGATTGAGGGAAGAAAATGACTTTTTGGAACTCTAAAAATGCTAATGGGATCCATCCGACATTCAATCTGGGCACATCACGAGAAACAAATAAAAGTGTGGGCGAATGGCGAAAATACAGCAAGCCTTCACATAAGTTCGCGAAGACGAGAGAGAGAGTGAAAACTTTCAATTCCAGACGAGGAAAAACAACTTAAAAAAAGTGGGAGTGAAATATGCAAGCACTGCTGCCAACTGGCTGTAGATCCAATGTCACAAAAAAGAGACAGCAGTCCTGCATTGAATTTGCTCTTTCACAAGTTAAATAATAATCAGACCAAAACAAGATGGCTGTGGGTCAATGGTCTAGACTGGATGGCAGGGAAAAAAGTAGAGAAACGCCAATGAATCATTCATTGCTTTGCAAAGACGTGCGTTTTCCCTGTCTGTTTTTTTAGCATTCCAGAGACTTCTCCTCTCAAAAACAGGCATACAAGGCTCCTCCTGGGGTGCGTGTGACTTTAATTCTTCACCGTAACAGCTTTAAGACTGCGCCTACTCATGCCGCAGACAGTTTAGGCCACAACGGCATCATTGTCCCGGACTGAACTGAACTAACAATGTAGTTTGGTGCTTAACGTGCCGCCGTTGGCACCGTCATTCTTTAATTGACGTGGAAAAGTGCCTCACGTCAGGGTCGCAGAGGGAAAACGCAGGTCGAGGTCACTCGAGAGAGAGCCCAGCGTCCGCCGAGTGAGCTAACAAACTGCTGTAGTGCCCTTCGGGGCGATGCGGTGAGAAAAACCAGATGTAGCGCCCCAGATTTCCGCAGCTATAAAAGCACATTTATCAGTTTTTTTCTCCCCCCGTGCGATCAGACCTCCTGCCTGGAACGGGTGGCATGAAACGGGGAGGATGTTAACACGTGGCATTGTGTTGTAAAGAGACAGGACATGGGGCCCTCGGTAGAGTCGCACCGGACCCTGGCCACAACAAGCGGCTTGCCCCCTGGCTTCCGACGCTCCATGGTCATGGCTGCGTCCGCTCGAACTAACTCCGCAGCCATAAAGAGGGACGTCTGGGGCGAATGAATGGGCTGGTTGTGTAAGTGTGTGTGGGTCAGAGTGTGTGCGCTAATGGGCTTGTGAGTGAAGAATCTGTCCGGCGGCTCTTTAAATAGTCAAACTCACAAAGACGACAAACACAATACAATGCACAGCCGTTTCCCCGTATGACATCACTGTGTGTCTAGTGGCCCCAACGTCGCTTCCTGACTCGGCCCTACCGGGCCTCCCCACAGGAAAGGGCACACAAACACACACACATATATATGCAAGGATGTCCTGGACCTTGCACCAAAAAAGGAGCTTTTACACAAGTGCACGGTCAGCTAATGACATTTTTCACTGCCATTTGAAAATGTGGTACTTCCTGCCGAAAAACTGGGTGTAGTCCCAAAATTGCCGCCTTGATTTTGCTTTGCAAACAAATAAAAGTCTGGATATTTTGTTCTCTGAGAGACTATGAACATTACTGGCTAATCGTCAGGCAGGAAAGAGGTCAGTCGCAAGCACAAGGTGAACTTCCCAGCCCTCGTAAGTTCCCCCAAAGGTTCCCCCAAAATGTGGGTCAGAGCTTGAGCATGCGTGGAAAACCAGCAAGCAACGAATAAACCAATTTAACCTTTAATACCATCGTCACGACAGGTGACTAACGTTGATAAAAACTCTAGTGTAAATGACACAGTATATCGATTTTTGTGGCTTTGTGAAAAAATACCACTGCAGAAAAGATTGCAGCTTCTGGTCAAAGAGGTTAAGCTTAGGTTAAGGTTAGATGTTGTGACAGTAACTATAGCAACCAATGAAAGCACTTCACATAGATAGCAAGACTGCATGTGTGCTTGTGGGGAGGTTTTCAAAGAGCTAATAATAATAAACCTGAGATGTGTCAGATTTGTGGCTTTGTGAGTACATTTTTGGTCATCACGAGGAAGAAGTGCATGAACAGAGTAATTCCAGCTTTTAACAGAGAATATAAGAGTGAAAGTCTACTTCAGGGCTACTGAGGTTAAAGTTAGAGTTCGGTTTAGTATTATCTAGTAATTATAAGTTGATGGAAGTCATAAAGATGTGACTCAAGGTGTAACTCCTGTTTGCAGTTTTTCAGATGCTTGTAAAGACAGAAAACCTGAGATTTGTCAAATTTCTTGCATTGTCAGGACATGTTTGTATGCGAGAATCAGTCCAGATTAGGGGGGAAAAGCCTTTATAGAAATTTTCAGCAATTATTTGATAACAGGATCTAAAAAACAGGTTTTGACTACTGTAAGATTAGGAATAGGAATTATATGAGCCAATAGGTTGGAAGCACCTCACAAAACCTGCGTTTGTCAATCTTAGAGGAGATCAGATTGAGTCAGTTCAAAATGCTACGACAGGACCAAGAAGGTCAAATACTGTTCAAATGGACAAGGACCCTGATATAAAGTCAAAAGCTGCAGACTAGAACTCTGACTTCGTCTCTAATTCGGATGTCCAACATTAAAAATCACTGATATTTGCTACATTAAAACTCTCCAACCCAGAACGCCAGCTCTGAGCCTGCTGAAGGTGAGTCGGTCGCATTCCACATTCGTGCACAAACCAGTCCAGCAATGATGTCATCTTTCATTTCTGAGTGTTTTTCTCTCTCTCTTTCTTTCTGCTTTTTCTTTCTCACTCAAGCCTCTCCGGACGACTTTTCTCTCACAGACACCGAATGTTTCCCGACATGTTATTACACCAAAGTCAAGTCAATCCTCAGCAGGAAAGTTGCTGCTTTTTACCTGACGGGGGGAAAACCCAAGAAGCGTCCTGCAACTTCAACTACAACGTTGAAGTGTAAAAAAAAAAACTTGACAGAAACGAGGTTAAAACACAGCAAACGTTATATTTAAAAACGAGTATAAAAAGACGTCTTACCCCAGTCGAGAAACTCCAAAATGTTCTTTTCTCTCCTGAGGGGAGAATTATTGCACTCATCGAAGAGACACACCAAAATATCCAGCAGCGTCTCCACACTGAGGCACTGACCGCTGGCCTGCGAGGGACCGTCCAAAAACAGTTTCTCCAGCCTCTTCAAGCGAACCTCTCCTGACATTTTCACAACTTGGCTATATTTCCAACACAATTTAAAAAAAAAACACCAGTGGGGCTTTCTTGAGAATTATTATTATTTTAATTACAAGTCCAAAGCGGGCAAAATAGCGTCCTGCGAAAACGGCTCAACCGCGGCCCGCCTCGAGAGGGGATCGACGTGACGACTCAATAAATAACAAATCATTTTTCCGTTTTTACTAAGTGGCTAGGGTAAAACTGAAGTTACTAGTCTTACACCCACCCACCCACCCTACCCTACCCTACCTCCCCGTCTGTCTGTCTGTCTGTCTGTCTCCTTGCCCGGCAGATTTGACGTAAGTGAGACGCGCAGGTTCGCTTCCCTTTCGTCTTTCAATTCGTCTCCTTACAGATCCTCTCCAAATGGCATCACAACCCGGGACAAAAGATCCGGTAGCGGCTCGTCAAGACGTAGATCTGTGTGAATATCCATCATGCAGTAAGCAAAAGGAGAGCGAGCGAGAGAGACACTAGAGAATGCACCAGCCCTTGGATCTGCAATGCTACAAAAGCCCGTATGCCCCTCCTCTGTCAGCGCCGTGAAGCAGAGGGTGAGAGGCTTAGCGAGCTCGGCTCGTTTCTCTCTTTAAATGCCGTTCCTTAAAACCGAGCCAGCTCGAATCACTTCCTCTCCACAGCAGCTTTTCGGCTGGATGCATCTTCGTGCTGAAGAACAAATATTGTGGGGTTTTTTTTTAGCAGCCGGTGAGGTAAAAGTTGCGCCGTTTGAAGGTGGGTAAAGAAAAGGCGTCCCCGGCTGGCGTCAACGTGCTGCGCGTTTGCACGCTCGATCCGCCGCTCCGCTGCAGGCAAAATCCCGGATCATCATGGCGACCGGCCGGCGTCACAGCAGCATCTGCTGAGGAGGGGGAAAAGGAGGAAGAGGAGGAGGAAGATTGAAAGAATATGGAGTATATATGGGGATATGTGTCAGCAGTCATTGATGGGGAATTGTTTCTTTATTCATTAAGAAGCCATGTGGGAGGAGAATGCCAAATGGGGATATGTAGAATCCAAATAACTGGTTCTAGAAGTTATGATGCAGTATGCAACTGCATAAATGTTTTTTTTTTCTTTTTAATGAGCAGTAAATGTAAATAAATATATTTGTACGTGTTTTACAAAAGCCAAGGTTCTTTTCTTATACAAGACAAAATTAAAGGCTAAATAATCATACAGTTCAGTTCACGTCTACATTAAAAAAACATCAATATTGGATAGTCGTTTTATGAGTTGAAGCATCAGTGTCAATTTGGTCAGTTATTTTAACGCAACAGTCAAGTGTAGATTTTTTTTTCTTACTTTGTATTAACATGTCGTTGTAAACTTTTGTCACCACGTTTTGTTTCCACGAAAGAAATAAACTCGTGTGCCATCTTGTGGCTGAAACGGTCCAATGCGATTTTACAATATTTGCGTGTATGATTTTCAGATTTAATAACAAGTTTTCTTTATTTGTATTTTATTTCTACAGCAGGGTAAAGCCTTTATGCCTTTTAAGGTCATATGGACATTTTTTTCACCGTTAGTCACATTAACGTTTCTGGGATCAGCGTCACATAAAAAGTTACCATCCTTAGATAGTTACTATCTTCCTTTAAACCCAAGCGAGTTTCTAATATTTCATTTCATCGTTTCGTTTCGTTTCTATTTATTTCAACTGAGTAACGCTTTATACAAATGAACTGTATTCTGAAGTGTATGCTGCAGTCTTCCATCCACCACAGAGTTATTCATATTCATAAGGAGCCTTTTTGATTTGGAACGTGACGAAGCCTCACCTTTCAACCTCAGTCTTCCACAAAAGACTACATTCAAACAAATCTGGATCTGGCGAGTGCCACACCACGACTAATAAGGTGCTAATCATGTCTTTCATGTCCAAATATTTGATGTAATATAAGGCGTGGTTAAATGAGATGTAACTCGCATTTATTCATCTCTACCTCCCTCACATCAAATAAAAAAATAATGTAAATATCCATAAGCTCGTGTTATCGGGGTGGTTGGAGATGCACTCTTTGTTTGTCGATAAGAGATACACCCATTTGTATTTTGCCTCGTACCTGTATTGTTTGTTGTTCTATCAAACAGGGGCGGGATGCGTTTAAATGGGAACGGTGTTGCTTCTGCGATAGTTAGGTGTTAATTAGCACGTGTTTTGTTGATTGGGGCTCCTTTCTGTCCTTTGATTAAGGACTTTGCCATCCGCGAGTAATTCCCAGTTGCCATGTATTGACCAAAGGGGTTCTAGATAATTGACAAGGGAAGGGGAGAAGACTCACACATCTCACACAAGGATTCAAGCCTCTAATTTACTGTCCGTGTGTATTGTGCAGAACAGACGAGGGCAATAGGATCCGCAGTAGATCTCGTTTTGTTGCCCAAAAATCGGAATAATCCTTAAGCTGATCTGTGATTATTTTTAGTTATTGAAGTAAATGCATTCACTCCATTTTTAGTATATGTTTTGCCATGAACATATGACAAACTGAGTGCATGCATTTATCATATGAACCTTTAAGTCATAGGACAAATTCATATGAAATATGAAATATCACTTGAAGAGGTGGTAGAACATTCTCAGATATTTCAATCCGCTGGTATAATACTTCAAGAGTTTTGAGAATACAGACATGCTGCAAAACATATCCAAACTTTGAAATACAACTTGAATGTAAAATGCAATGCTTTGCTTGAACACAATGCATGTTTAATATGTTGCTTGAATGCATTGCATTTAAATACACTGCATAACATAAAGTTGATTACATAAAGTTATAAAGTATGATTAAAAGGAAATATCAGTCTGTGTTCCCAAATGTGAATTAAATGGTCTTGTCCTAGACTGGAGTAGTGATGATTAAAATGCTACATAGTCTAGGACATTAGTCTGGGTCTGGGAAAGTAGCCCAAGAAGATTGTTTCCCTGCACTGTTGGGCTCTATGAATCCCATTCTTTTCTCCCCAGCTCACAGGAAAAGTCCTATGCCTTTCCTGCCAGCTCCTTCGGTCTGTCTGACATCTTAGAGCAAATAGAGGGGCCAATACACAAACTCAGACAGTGGCCTCTCAGTGCCACCAGCCCCTCTTCTTATGTTTGTGTGACCAAACAAGGCATAGCAAATTTGGCAATGGAATCAGATGATCACCAACCTGTGAAGAGCTCCCCAATCCACATCCACTTGGCCTCCCTGGATTAACTGTCTGTTTGGCTAATAATTTTAATCTGGGGATGTAGAAGCAAGGGGTGGTAGTCCTGGAATAAACATCTTATTCTTCCATTACCTCCACCCAAATTAGTAGTCCGACAACACCAAATATGCTAACAATTGATCAAGAAACTTTATCTACGCTGATGTGGATGACTTGCACAGATAGACTGCTGCCAGACTTGGGAATGTTTTACAGTGTCCGGGGGAATGTACACACTAAGAACAAGGGCAGGACACCAACACACATGCGAGACCGACAGGAGAGTGCACACCAGGTTCACCGTGTCTGGAGGTTCATCAAAAAACTGATATTATTAGAAAACTAGAGGCGTGAGAGGAAATACAGCTACAAAGGTCCACTCTTTAATTAAAATGTCAAAGTTGTGGGCTTTACTGAAGAGCTGTCATGTTGTAAAGGGCAACCTATTGTGGCACATCACTGATATGCAAAGTTACAAAAGCTCCTACTTCAGACAAAATGTAAATGCAAAAATGTAAGAACTTACAGACATTATTTTAGAAAACAGTGTTCTTTAAACAAGGAACATTTAAAAAACCATAAAAGCCCAAAACATAAAATATAGACAGAGAATGAATACAGAATTAAGATATTTATTTTAGATAGATTATATGTATGCATACCCATTGACATTAAATACGTGCAGAACTGCATACATTCAGAAGATGTAGAAGTGTAAAAAAAATCTTCCTGTTTAATTATTTAATAATTAATAGATAGATAGATAGATAGATAGATAGATAGATAGATAGATAGATAGATAGATAGATAGATAGAGTTCATCACTTCCTGGATATGATGAATGTATTGCAGGACATTAAATGAGAGAGAATCACGGGCTCACAAGTTAACGGTGCAGTTTTATGTTGAACCTTTTGCCTAAATGTGCTCTATGAAAAGTGTCTTTTCTATCACACTTCTACTCTGATGTCAGTCAATACCCCTCCTCCTCCCCCTCCTCCCCCTCCTCCTCCTTCCATGTCAACGTGTGAACGGTCGGGGGTCTCTCGGACGGATAAAAGGGTGGCGTCGCTGTCAGAAGCGCAGCAACTCCACACTTTGCGTCTTTTATCCGATGGCTTCGTTTCGTCTCTCGCTCCTCCTGTGCGCTCTGGCGCTGTGCCTCGCCCTGGTGGAGGCTTTTACCCACGACGACATGAAGGACATCATGCTTAAGAAACTGGGACTCAGCGAAGTGCCCAAAATTCACAAAAGGGACTTGGACAACCTGGTGGTCCCGGCGCACATCAAGAACAAATACTTGTCTATGCTGAAGCTTCACCACCAGAGGAAGCGCCGCTCCCTGCCGAGCCTGGCGGGGATTCTGCGTGGAGTTCCTGGCAACGCAGGTAAATTCGTTTTTACACTGGATTGTGCCAAGTTCTATGGAATATTTGTGCACAAATATTTTGTACACCTTAATAATAATCTCGCAGTTCGTGCCTTATAATATGGATTTCTGGGCAGAATATTAAGGATTGGCAAAAATGGTAAATACTTATCAAAAAGTAATAACAAAAGAATTAAATGCACGAGAAATTGGGCATATGTGCAAAATAACAAATGGTAAAAATGAAAATAAAACAAAATAAAACGCAAATAAAATACATGTGCACAATGAATTATGCATTTTTGTCATTAGAATTTTAATATATTTGATATTTTCATAAGTATAAATCAGTCTGAAAACAAGACGTAACCATTAAAAACATTAAAACGTAAATGCATTTACATCGTTATTCATTAACATTAAAAATTATAAACGATTTTTAAGGCATCTAAACTTTTTTACTGTCTTCATTTTGGATTAGGGGAAAATTTTAGGGTTGTAGACAGTTTTCTAACGCAACGTTTCCTAAAAGCTGCATTGACTAATAACTGTATTTTTGCGTTTTCAGATATCTCTGGGGAATTTGTGTACTCTGACACGACACGTCAACGTGTTGTCTTTGAGATGGACTCGCGGATCCCGGAGAACAGTGAGGTGACCATGGCGGAGTTGAAGCTGTACAAAAAGGCGCCACATAAGCGCTCGATGCCCGAACGGAAGGGCCAGAGACCCGTCAGCAACGCGCGAGTCAGCATCTACTGGGTGGAGGTGTTAGAAAACGGCTCCAACCGCACTTCTCTGGTCGACTCGAGGTGTGTAAAGTCTCCTGACAAAAAACTTTTAACTCTGAAGCTTCCAACTACCATAATTACTGCTCCAAAAACAGCTTAAATTAAACCATACTTAGAGCACTATTCATAGGAGATGATTAGATCATCCAAGTCACATAAATAGTGCTCGGCTCCAAATTTAGCTAAAAAATAATGTTTTTAATTGCAGGCCGTTTTTTATGTAAGGAGTTTGGGAGCATTTTAGTCGATTTCGTTTCCTCATTATGCAAATTCTTGTGCATATTGGCAGTTATAACAAGGTAGTAATCCTCACATCAATTATCTCCTCAGGTTGATTCCCATTCACGAAAGCGGGTGGAAGAGCTTTGATGTGACCCAGGCCGTGCACTATTGGTCCAAGAGCCAGCAGCAGACACCTATGCATCTGGAAGTGTGGATCGAGGGCGAGAGACCCGGCAGTTACGCGTCAGAAATGGCCAAAAGCGTCCACTTCACAACTCAAGATACGGACGACAACACCCTGGGAAAACCCGAGCTGGTCCTCTACACACTCAACCTGGAAGAGTTCGGGTACGACGACTAGTTGTTGTCATCATATACCCATATTAGTTTATATAATATAATCTATATTAAATATACATGTAATGTACAGCATAGTGCAGTGAGATAAAGAGAAAGATGGATATGCATATAAATGTGGTTTACATTAAGATCAAAGATTATTTTTTGTTGACTCGGGGTGTGTAAAGGCAAAAAAGCATCCAGCTCCTATAAACACACCCCGAAGCATAGTTTAAAATTAAGTTATATTTGGAGCAAGTACTTGACTTGGAGATTAAATTGAAATAAAATAAAAGGTTCAAAATCCCGAATTAAAGAAAAACGAAAAACGCTAAATCTGAAATAACAAATACCCACCCAATAAATTATAGAAGAATTATATAGAGAAGGAATATCTTATTAATAGCTTATTATTATAACATTTTCCTTCATTGAAAGCTGAAACTTACATTTCACAGCATGCGTAATACTCAGAAATAGTGTTTCATATTTTGATAGTTGCCCCAAACATCATCATCACCATCATCATCACCATCATCATTATTATTGTTGTTGTTGTTATTATTATTATTATTATTATTATTATTATTATTATTATTATTATTATTATTATTATTATTTACTCTAGAATGTCTATTCATTTTTTAAAAAAATCTTTTTTCTGCAGTTCCAACGGTGATTGTGACCCAAACAAAAGCAAAGCCATGTGCTGTCGGGAGGAATACTTTATCAACTTCCGAGCGCTGACCTGGACGCAGTATTGGATCATCGAGCCCGCGGGCTACCAGGCGTTCAGGTGCACCGGCGGCTGTAAGCAGCCCAACCGGAACTACGGCTACGGCGAGCGCAAGTGTGCGGTGGTGGAGAGCGCGCCGCTGCCCATGATGTACCTGGTGAAAAAGGGCGACTACACCGAGATCGAAGTGGCCGAGTTTCCCAACATGATTGTGGAAAAGTGCGGCTGCACCATGGACAACATCTCCGTTGTGTGAACGGGCCAAAAAAAAAACCAACAACATCCCGAGTACTTAAGACTAAGGTTACTGAAAAAATAACCTCAAGCACTTGATTTCAAGTTTTGTATATATTGGTGTCACGAAACGTGGCTTATATTTTTACAGTCTGTAGCATAATGGTTGGAATTAATTGTAAGAAGTTATATTTGAATTGTAAATATCATGAATTTGTTGTGCGGAAATATAAAGGAGCAAGATATTTTTCACACTGCGTCGTGTCTGTGCCGTTCTTCTTGCCCATCTCGGTTTTGGTGAGGGCACTGTTTGCAGGAGTCAGGATGGAAAACTCGGTCACACGCAGACTTTAGCCAAGCGATTAACTTTCTTTGCTCTCTTTTGCATGAGAATCGGGCTCTAAACTGCACAAACATGGCCGTGTATGTAGGTCTATTTTATATGTATCAAAGTATGGTGTCATTATTAGCCTGGTGACAAGAACTGTACATAATAAACAGACAAAACCATTAATTTACATTATGATTTAACATTCAGTACATCACAAATGTAACACCATGCAATTTATAATACAGTGAAATGTCTGCAAGCTAATGGAATTTTTAAGTAGGCTACAAATAAAACATTTCTTAAGAGAAAAATCTCAAGTAAAAGTCAGCCATCAGAATACTGCATGAGCAAGTAAAAGCACTAAAATACGTGATATTAATAGTACTGATTAATAATATATGGTGGTATTAGTGAAGGTTAACCATTACAAGAAATAGTTAAGAGTGCTATCAAGAGCAATGATTTGCCAGTTGAAAAAGTATAACAAACTCTAATGTATTTAATACCAAAAATGATGAGACTGATTTTATCTCCCAGGTTGGTGCAGAATAACTAGCACATGCCTGAGTGTGTTGTATAAATCAAGACTGAATTCTCTGTCGTTTACATAAAAAATTGTCGTTTTTTCTGTCACTGCAGACAAAAGAGTTCAAAATGTAACAAATATGTCTGATGACAGTAAAATGTGCTAGAGTAAACATACATTACTTCAATCATAATTGCAGCCATTGTAGGAAGCTGAAGTGCAATCCATCGATTATGTGTAAATACTAGAGACAGCATTTGGTTTTCCAATTTATGAAAAAGTAAATAATGAATTAGTCTAAAGATTCAGCATCCCCTGACTGTGAAAATGTCAAAGACCAGACAAATGGCAAAACAGGTTTATTAGTCTCAAATTCCATTAGCATATTTGCATTATCAAACTGCGTCATATATATTTTCGGAAAAAACTCGAATGATATTACAAAACATTCTCATCAAAAAAGAACGGGATTATTTTTAAACACACAGCCAGAGAATCCTATGACATTCAAATTTTATTGTAATCTCAAAGTGTATAAACACTACTTATTTTCATAATTGCTCACGTTTTTAGCTATGTCATGCTATTCATAAATACATTAAGTCTCTCAAATATACGTTAGGGGAAAATGCCAACGATACTCAAATTAACAAACAAACAAACAAACAAAAAAATCAAGGATCATTACCATAGGCCTATGCGTCAGGGGTTAGGCTTGTTTCATGGTAGACACGTGATTATATTTCATATTACAAGATCAAACAACAAAAGTTAAAAAAAGAAAAGAAATAAATAGCTGCCAAAATAAGTGGTTATTTCCACCCTAATTAGAAGTGCAGCTCATCTGAGCCAAGCATTTTTCTTTTAAAAAAAGTACAGGGCTCCTAGTGTTTGGCAGTGGCCGGCTGTCTTTTTCAAGAGGATGAAAGCGACTTTCTTGAAGCATTAGCCTCTAAAAGCAGATTAAATCCAGAAAAAAACTGCATAACTATACTGGACAGGTTTTTCAACTTTACAGAAATACCAAAACAACTTCAAGCTTATAGTTTTACCTTAAATTCTGAAAATACTGCAATATCTGAGTGTAATGCATCAATGTGAGGACCAGACTAGTAAGTATAATTAAAATTAAAAGTGAATCGCTATGTATATAAATCTGTAAGCATATTTGCCCACACCACTGGCTAATGCAAAATTGAAACTTAGCTGGTTGGTTATTTAAGAAATGCATTTTTTGCAAATTTTGTTTTACAGTACTATGAACTGCAAACCATTGTCGCATATCGCTGGCAAATAAACACTTAAAAATAACTCCTTCACTGTATCAACTATATAAAAGCAGATCCAGGGATTTACATGTGTTGTGAATAAAATGTATGTGAACACAACTAGAGTCAGTGCCAGTGTGCTGCATTTTATGGAAGGCATCATTTTATGACTCTGTTGTATAACTGTTCGGATGAAATCAGAAAGACTACAGATGTTCAGTAGAAATATTTAATATTCTCAAGCAGGATGGGGTATAAAATACTTAAATGCTGCAAAAGCTCTAGGTCAGGAGCGGATGGAAGTGACAAACTATGTATAGAAAGTACTTTAATTTCCATTTAAATGACTACAAAGCAAGCGGTTAGGGGCCAGAATCTACAAAGGCTCTTTAGCACCTTTGATGTGAACCGTAGGTCTCAAAAAGCAATACAATTTTTACAAAAGCAAATAACCCATTTATTGTAAACCTATGGAGCTGAAGTATTACACAACGGACTGAAATTCACAAGAAGGGGAGAAGGTGTAGTAACAATGATATCACTGAATCCATGAAAGGGCTTTTTTCGCTGCTAAATTATTACAGTTATCATCAACAGCCTTCTAAAAGGAGATTTCTTGGATCTGCAGGACTCTCAAATGCTACGATTCTTACAAACACTTGCAAAATAACAATAATTTACATATAGTAAAAATGACATTGTACAGAATAAAATGCACAACCCTGAAATTCAATCAAAAGCTTACCACGCAAAAAAAAAGTGTTGCTGTGGTTCTGCTTAACAATATCAAAACATGGGATCTCAAATAAAAAGGAACAAAAAAAAAAAGGAAAATTGACAAAACCAAAAGCAGGGGAAAAAAAACAAAACATGAACCCATTGCGCATTTATGGGAGATCCCATCTATGTGTGGAATGTTTGTCCGTTTTGTATTTTCCTTATTTAAAATGTGGTTTCCTTTTTTTTTAAAAAAAAGAGAAAAAGGTAAAAGTGGATGGGTAGGTCTGTGGTCGCAGGAGGGAGGTTCATGAGCCAGTCTTTAATGCAAAAGCCCACTTAGTAATATCCTGGGTGGTACTGCTGACTCCATGGCTTCTGGTTCCAGAACTAAGGGGGTGGAAGTTCAAAAACATGGTCTCAGTTAAAACAAAGCCTTGGGTGACTTTTTTAAAGATTAAAACAAGGCCTTTGTGGAAATCATTCACTCGTTATATACAATTCACATACATACAATTCTCGTTCTACTATTCTCATCTAACTATCTACTCACCCCTTGCTGCCAGCTCTGGTTAAAGGCCTGGGCTTTGTTCATGCCAAAGTTGCCGTTCCTATTTCCATATCCTCCGCGGTGGTTCTGCTGGTTCCCTCCTCTGCCGCGGAATTTCTAAACAAACCCCAATTCAGTGCTGTCAGTACATTTTCAAATCTAAAAATGTACCTTTTCCATTTATTCCAGCAAATCTCCACCATAACTGACCTGGCCTCTGATTGGACCGCCGCCTTGTCCTCCTCCACCGCCACGGTGCATGTTGCCTCGGTTCATGGGTGCTCCACGGTCCATGGCTCCGCCCCTGGCTGGCATGTTACCCATCCTGCCCCTGGCGGGAGAGCCTCTGGGAGCCATGTTCCTGTTGGGCATTCCACCAACACCACCACCCTGATGGTAGCTGCCATGGCTGGGGAAACCTCCACGGAAGGCGGGGGGCGGCAGTGCGCCTCGCGGGGGACGAGAAAATCCTCCCCGAGGACCGGGCACTAGCAGAAAAGAAAGTGTTCGGTGGTCAATAAGTATAAGTGAGCAGAGATGGATTAGAGGTTTAGAAGTTGACAAACCGGTGGTGCCCAAAAATTAGAGCGGTCTGAAACCCACTTTTGGGACCACGCTTTGTAAAATAAATGGATCACATTTCGTGGCTGTGTTTAAAAGGGAATGCAAATGACATAAGAACTATTTACTGCAATACAGTCTCTCTACAGGAATTTGGCGTTAAGACTTCCGTTCATTGGCTCAGTGGCAGTACTGGAGACTGACCTAAAGCTCTTGGTCCATGAAGTATCCCACCCCCACCTAATCTATTGTCTCTAGGAACAGAGTTGAGGAAAAAAAAAACAGCCGAGCCAAAAGATTCATGCTCTTACTTCCTCTGAAGTTGCCACGGTTCTGGAATCCCCCCCTGCGTCCGCGTGGGCCTGGTCCGCCTCCCCGGTTAAACTGGCTCTTTCCTCCCCGGTTGCGAATGCCACCCTTCTTAGGCGTGCCCTGGTTGGGCTTCTTCTCAGGGGGCAGAGCGTTCTTGCTCTCCTCCTTGTACTGTTCCAGAAGCTTGTTGGCCTCTTCCTTCTGCAGCTCCACATAGGTGACTTCAGAGAAGCAGTCGCCCACTTCTGGCAAGGTGTAGATGCCTAGAACGATGAACAATAACCGTATGAAAGTGGCGATCTAAGCTGGCAGAAAAAAAGCTGACAATATTACATCTTTTGAGTGGACTATGATTTGAAGTCTGCAACAATAAGAGCAGGAAGGTAGACAATATCAGAGAAAAAGCACTTCCACTCATATCCAAAACTCAAAATCTGTCAACTATCATTTTTATTTCTGAGCTACAGGCAACAATAGCCTGTGTTAAGTTGTGACAAAACAAGCGGATGTCTCTGCACCTGCTTGGCAAGGAAGGCTAGAAGTATGCGTTTTTATTTTGTATGGATGTTTAAGGACTTGTTGATCAGTAAATGAACACAAGTACGACCCTACTAGTTACTTCTGAATTTTCATTTTTAGTCGAGGAAAAAAGTCCAAATGGTATCTTTCCCCTCACCCTTCATCTTTAGCACAGCGTGCTCAGGGATGTCCTTGCCCTCGGCCTCAGCCTTTTTCTGTGTTCGCTCCTTAAAGGCCTCGTCCGTTGGCACGACCACCACGGCTTTGCGCTGGAAGCCAGCGAAAAGGCACATCTTCCTTCTCTGGGCTGCACTGGACACATTTGTCTGGAATGGAAGAAGGGTACATTTCCAATCAGATTTGAAAATTGCTAAAAGTGGTGACGCAGAACTCTCTAAGAATGTGTGTATATGTGCTGGTTGCATTTCTTTTTACCTGATCCAAGATGTAGTTCCTCTTCTTACGGGCGGCAATTTCAATGAACTTGCCAAGGAACAGTGGTGCACTTTGGGAGATGGCGGAGAGCTTTGCTGTGTCTTTGTTCTGCCGTTTCAAGCTGTCGATCTATAGAGGCAAAACAGTATAGCACAATGTTGAGAAAGAGAGAAGCCACCTACTGGTCAATTTATCCATAAGTCAAGAGCTAGCAAAGACACTAATAAAGACGCTATAGACCCACTGATCATTGAATCAATCAAGAGAAACTCACCATCATCTTCTCCACAATAGTGTTTGTTCCCAGGATGGTGTATTTTCCAGGGTTCTCCTCGATGTGCTTCGTCACCCATGTTGTCTTTCCCGACCCAGGAAGGCCAACCATGACAATCACCTACATCACCAGGATTTCATACGATTATTCAGTTTAAGACAACTGTTCCTTACTGAAAACAGCCATTGATTTTGCAGGAATAAATTCAAAGATGTACCTCGCAGTCTTTCTTGGCCTCGGGGCCTTTGGGCCCTCGCACACGCTGGTCCACGGGGATCTGCTGGATGAAAGTGAAGCCCTCTGGGATGGGGAAATAGGGCTCCTCCTTCTGACCAAAGTTGAACTCCACAGCACAATTGTGGCAGAGAACGTGGGGATAGAGTGGGCGTCCTGCCAGAGCTTCCTTACTGACCTTAAAGGCCACGCCAAGCTCCTTCCCATTTTTGGAGTAGGAAATTTCAACTTCGTCCCCCTCAAAGTTCTATACATAAAACAAGTTACAATTAAAACACAACATACATGGTGCAGCATCCGTAAAGGGGGGTGGTGTGTGTGTGTGTGTGTGGGGGGGGTCTTTAAAATTTACAATACTACAAATACTTACAATACAGCAAGTAACGACATCATTTTCATCAAAGGCCTCTCCATAGTCTTCAGTCACACAATTTGTCGTTTTCTTCCCTTTGAGTGCAAAGCCGTAAGAATGCTCTTCCTCACCTAGAAGAAACAAATCACGGTTCACCGAGACATTCAAGTCGGACAAGTCCAACATACTTCACATTTATTGTAAGGAAAAAATACACACAGAAATAAAAGCACTCAAGTTGCCTTAAGATAGTGTAGGAAACTAAGACTTGGTGCTCAAGGGATTATTCACATAATTACTGGCATGTCATTAAAATGTTCTAGTTATGCAATTTCAATAATTTTAAGACAATTGCAAATAATGACAAATTTTCAAGTTTTTGCCCTGAATTCTGAAAACAACAAGTGCACTCACCAAGCAGGAGGCGGCCGTTAGCCAAGGACCAGCCAATGTGGACGTCATGAACATCCATGCTTTTGCTCTTCACATGTTTAACTGGGATCTTCTCAATAACCTACAGCACCAGGAATATGAAAGTCACTTAAAACAATTAATTTTCCCCCCAGTCAGCGCAAAAGGGCTGCAGATGAAGATCAAGTATGAATGTAATTGTAGAACTTCCTGCACAAACAAGGGTGCTTAAAATAACTGGAAGAATTACATTGTTTAAACAAGACTAACATCCACCCTCCAGAATCATGCAGTTCTTGCTGTGATCCCAAACTGCACAGTGAACAGAGCACTTGTTTTATGATTATTAAAAAATACCAAACTGTTTTTGAAGCTTAAAATCTTTGGAAACTTGCACAGAAGCTCTTTAGTAACCCAGCCAGACAATGCTGCAGTCTTTTTTAACAGTAACATTTACTGGAGCTAGCCAATGACCAAAGTGAAAAAAGGCACGACATCATTCACTTAAGAAATATTCGTTACAATTACTTCAAGGATTTTGGACATCAAAGTGTTACTTGTTAAAAAAAATGTATTGCCCTAATTCTGACCTTCATTTCAAAGCAGATCTTGCCAGCGCTCACACCATAAGAGGCGCGACCGCCTGCCCACAGGTAGGCAAAGCTCTCCATGGTAAGGGAAGTGGCACTGTAGCGATCTCGGGACACCTTGAAGTGCAGGTCACAGTTGTCTGTGGAAACATAAAGAAAGTAAAATAAATAAAGGTGATGCAGGCGAGTAAATGCTACCTTACAATGGCAGCATTTCGCAGCTGTTATATGATCAACAGTGACGTGAGCTTAACAGCGCGTCCTAATGATTTATGTATGAACGTTTACATAATACTGATTAGAAGCAGAAGCTTCTTTTCAAACTAAAGCACCACTCACATGGGTCTAAGCACACCAGAGTGTCATCAAACTGCTCATCTTCTTCCTCCAGAGGTGGCAGTGGCGACTTTGACCTAGAACAGAAGACAGTCATTTGACCCAAAGAAGATTAACATGGTCAGACCCGGCTGGGGTAGCCATGGCACGATACCAGTCCAGATTAGGTATCGCTTCTGTGCCAGCCATAGTCCTTTTATTTTTTTTTTATATTTTGCATAGGCCAGGCCCCATGGGGAAACTCAGATTACCATCAGTACTCATCGCTGCATATGAAGGCCCAAAACAGCACAAAGATCCTGTAAGAAATCTGCCAGACTTGTTAAAGAAATCAGTACAATAAGTAAAGGCTTACATGATCATTCATTTGCCTTCTGAGTCCTACTGGGCTCTCTTAAAAAGAGCCCATGTTATTTCAAGCAAAAATATATTTACAGAATGTACCCAACAGTGAAGGTCAGGTTAAAAAAAGCTGGACTGGTCTAAAATTTTGACTGTGCCAATATGGTGTTTAAATGTATTATATTATGTATACAAGAGACTTTTTTCTAATAAACTTGCAAAACTCACTAAAAATAAACTGCAAACACTGGGGCACTTACCTACTTACCCACTCGACAAGTATGAAATTATTAGGAACAAGGACATACACTCTTACACACACACTCACACCAAACTGAAGAGAAAACTTAAGACACAGACCAGAGAACATATACGATCAACATCCTGAGAAGCAAAAAACAAAACAAAAAATATCCTGAAAGAGAGCAACATTCAGATAAAGACGAGCTAAAATGTAGCATGCAAACAAAGGCACGAGTGAATCTTGGAACATCACCCCGACCTCCCCGTCCTGCCCATCTCCTCCTGCATGTGCTTCATTACCAGTAACACAACCGATAAAATCGCCCCAAAACATGCGTGCGGCTACATGAGACGCTGAAATCTGGACGTCGCGCCCCTTCCCCCGGTCGTGAGACAGCTGCTACCCTCCTGCTGTTTCTTTTTTTTTTCTTCCTTTGAATCAAGGGTGCTTTCACAGCCAACAATGCCCCAGCCAAACAATGAGGAACAATGACAAGTCATCATGATTGGGGAAAAAAAATCCAGATGTTCAATATCTACTTACTAGTCTTGATTTTGCAGTCACATCTGAAAATTCATTACAAAAGTACTGCAAGGTAAGGTGTAGTTTGAAAAGATGAGCCAAGGATGACCCTCACCTGTTTTAGACTTTAAAAGACATGAGGGTGTAATATATAGGTAAAGCATTGGCTTTTAAAGCCAATACGTATTAAAAGTGGCACTTCAGGGATAATGAAGGCCATTACTCCCATCCTTACCGGCTGTATTTGCTTTCTTCAATAAATTCAAAGTAGCCCCTTCCATGTTCCTCCCGGCGTCTCTTAACACCCTTCTTATTCTTCTGATCAGCACTGATGTCTTTGTCCGCATCTCCTTTGGAAATAAAACAAAGAGTGATGAAATGCTCGGGCGTGTTGGACCCCTGGCTTTAAGGGTGGCCCACACGACCCGGAGGAGAGTCTCTGCCTCCTCCCGCACCAACTTACAGGGTTTCAACCACCTCTGATCAGACAGAATATTATCAATTATGTAGAAGTGTGGAGTCATGCTTTTTAGGCAGCAGGGTGGATAAATAATAGCCCATTCTGCTGGAATGAACCAGATGAGAAGCTTAACATGATTTTGTTTCTTGGTAAAAGGTGAGCAATGTGGATGAACAGTGTGAAATTACAATCCTTCCGCTCAAAAAGAAATTTATGAGTACACAATTCCAAATAAATGAGACACTTAATGTCCTGCTTGAGAAACCTGTATACGAGGTCGGTTTCAACTTTCACAACCACAAACGTCGCAGCAAAGACGCGCCCTCCCGCCTGTTAGCCTAGCCACCTGGCTACTAATCCCCTAAAAGCGAACCTAAAGGCACCATCTTGCGTCATGAACAAAAGTAAAATAAATAAAATAAAAAAAAAATGAACGAAACCCAGTCTTAAAAACGACTAGTCACGGTTTGTGATGCTGAAACTTCAACGGAACGTTAACGCTAGCAGCGTCCTCACGACACCGTCACGCGCACGCGTGCAGCGCCCGTCGGTGGCAACGCGCCGAACAAAAGCTAACGAAAGAAGCTAACGTTTGCACAACCTTAACGCGACTCGTTATTTACTCCAACACACTTACGCTTTCCAAAACTGATTTACGTTCGTGGAAATACCTGCAACTCCAGCTATTCGCGAACGGCAACGCCGAGGTATTGTTCTTCGTGCGAACGACGGCCATAATTAGCATAGCCTAGCTGCGCTGCATTCACACAACAGGAAAAGGATTGACCGTGCTCAGCTAGCGTTAGCAGTCTTGGCTAAGCGAACAATAGCGACGGCTAGTTCGTGGGGGTGAACGATGACCCGCTTTTACGGTACGCGAACACAAGCACCTATGCAAAGAAATCGAGCCTAACGAAAAAATAAGATTCAGACATATCGCAAACATGCCGCTAGCTAGCATCTGAGCAGCGGCCTACGAGCTAAAAGGCTTAACCTGCGTTTATTAGCGTCCGGGATTTTCGCTTTCAAAAGACGCGTGCGGTCACGGCAACGTTCCCGGCGTTAGAAACAAGACACTGCGCCACTCACCCTCAGTAGGCTGGCTCTCTTGCTCACCATCTTGATCGTCGATTTTTTCCGCCTCGTCTTCCTCCTCCTCGTCGTCCTCCTCGAACGCTTTCTCCATCTCGGCCGCGGCGTCGCCATCACCATCATCGCCCTCCTCCTCGGCCATTTCGTCGTCCTGCTCAAGGACCTCGTCGTCACCCGCTGCAGCGGCATTCGCATCGCCTCCTCCATTTTCCTCTTCGGCCTCCATGCTTTCTCCGAGCGCGTCTTCGTGCCCCTCTTGGGCCATGTCTTCCTGTTCCAACTCGCCGCCGTCCCCCTCGCCCTCGGCCCCGGCCCCGTTTTCTTCGGCTTCTTGTCCCGCCAGGGCCTCTGCGTCGAGCGCGGCCTGTAGCCGGTCCATCAGCTCGGCCTTCAGCCCCTTATCCGAAAGCTGGCGCTTTTTCAGCTCGTCCTTGAGCTCATTCACTTTCAGCTTCTTCACGTTGATTGCACTCATTCTGGCTAGCCTTTTTAAAAATCGTTAGAATTAATACTAGCTTGTATGTAGATATGAATTTAAAAAAAAGACGAATCGTACGAGGGTTTTGGTCGCTCCAAGGGACGAACGCGACTCAGAATGCGTTGCACGCTTTCGCTTCTGCTGCGCCAAGCCGCGTTGGTTTTTGCGCCACAGCGCCGCCGTCGGTCATAAAGCCCCTCCCGAAGGCAGGAAATAGGGCAGGGCCTGTGCGAATGACGTTCTAATCGCCATTGTGAGCGGTATGCTTTATTTCGGGATGATTGTGAGGATAAAAAGTAAATCCGGAGACCTGAGGGCTTAGAATTCTTCAGGATTCATCATAAGTGCCACGCACTTGTGTCGTGTAAAATGTCCATTTAACAGTTGTGCATTTAGCATTAAGAGCTCATTGCAAAATGCCAGTCCCCAACCCGATCCCTCAGTTCCAGCAGTCGGGAATTAATGGTCTTGCCTATCCTAACTGCGTTCTGTCCTCCTCAGAAAGGAAAAGGAATCATGCCAAAAAGAAAGTGAACGGACCTAAATATATCCCAAGTATGTGAGACAGCCGACAGAATAAAAGTCTGTGACATCGTAAAGTAATACATTTGCAAGGAAAGGAGCTCCACCGCCTAACTTTACAATGTATACAAAGAGCACTTCCGATTTTTTCGCATAAATTTGATATTTTTAAAAAATATATGTTTTTTCCTCTGAGTTTTACCCCCTCTGTCAGCTCCAATTATTGTTACCTTTACCTACAATAGTGGGCGTCGTAGTGGGGTGAAAAAAGGGACAAGGGCCCCATAATTTTATGTTAAAATGGAGACATGGGCATGGAGACTGCTTGCGTATAGGGCCCAGATTTCGGTGCTACACCCCTGCCTACAAATGTGTTGTTTAACATTTTCTCTTTCGCTGCTTTGTGGTGATTTCTTGCCAAGAACTTGTAGAAAATGAAAAGAAATATTAACATTTTCCATCCACAGTGCTCTTCTGTGCTGTGGTGGAGGTTGAGTCAGAGGATGAAACTGATGGATCCGGTGCTAAAATGCCTCCCAGACATTTACAAGAAGAGGAAGGGTTAAATGTGTGGTAACTTTAATTTCTAATGAACCTTCTTTCTTGAGTTTTTAATTGATATCAGTTGCAGTGTCATCTTGACGCTATATTGTTTGATCTCTGACGCTGTTCATGCAAGGTAACTAAAATGCAACTATTATGTTTAAAGATTCAGGAAAACTTAGTGAGACCAGAGTTGGCCCTCTTAAAGACCCAGCAAGGTATTGTTTAAACTGTCAGAGACTAGGTCTTCTCTTTATGTTTATCTCAAAATGCGTTGGCCTTAAAGATTGTGATTGAACTTAATTTAGGCTTCTTCTAAGGCTTTGGTGAAATGTAGGTGAAACATGGAATTGTGCAGGGGCTTGCCTATTTAATGCAAAAAAGTATATTTTCATGTATTTAAAAAATGTTTCAAATATTATGAGGGAGCAAGACTCCATATTACTTTGTATCTTTGGAATTTTACTACTACCTTAAGACATTCAAAAGTTGGCAAAATTATAACATGAATTATAACATGACTGACATGGTTTTAAATTAAAAGATCATTTGATGCTTAAATTATTTGATGCTACAGAGTAATTTATTATCCATTTACTGTTTTGGATCAACCTGTGATCATAGTGATCTTTGTAATTAAGGAGTCTCTCAGAGCTTCATCCTAACCTTTCACTCTATACAGCTTAACTACTATTACAAGCAGTTGAAGGACTCTACAGCGTATCACTGTTTGCAACCAATTTTCCACAGCTATCACATTTCAGGTTAGGTTTTTTGTATTCTAACTTTCTGTTCAACTTTCCTGTTTTACAGCATTTTGTGGAGCGAAAAGGATTTTCTCCAAGTTTGGCAAGAATGTTTCTTGTATAATTGCCAAAATCAAACGAAAATGAAGGCGTGCCAAAAATGTTTTGTCGTTTTCTTTATTTTGGTGACATTATTGTCTTAACAAGTTTTGTTGATCAGAATGATCAGACATACTTTTACAGTTTGACTGTATAGATCAACGGAAGGAAGGGCAGAGACCAAGTGATGTAGTACATATAACTGGTTTAATACTCCAAGCAATGAAATTAGGAGCAAAAACATATAGACCAATGAAAAAAATGGCTTAGTACATAAACACTCAATAGTTAAACATATACAGTAAACATGAATAATAAATAATGTAGCTGAGGAGAATCAGCTATAAAAAATAATGGGTCTGAATAGATTTTATTTTCCTTCATTATTGCCCACTACTAGCTATTCCTGATTTAACACTGAACAAGCTTACTATTGTCTTTGTTGTTAATATGTGTCTTTCACCTTTTCTAATTACTAATTTAGATTAACATAATATGTATGTTACGAATGCTAGCAAATAAGTATGCTTTAGGTGGCAGTGATTATGCGTGCTGGACAATTACTTATGAGACTTGAGTTATGCTTAAGTTGTGATATTTGGAGCATTGTCAGTGACATTTTACTTTTCCTTAGATGAATGCTTTATACTTTTCCCACATTCTAAACCTGAACCCAGGTATACTGCACTTCTCATGAAATTTTGAGCTCTAATCTCCTAAAATAAAGGTAGAAATGGCGGCCCAGTGGCTTGCCTATGGCCCAAGGGGTTGTAGGTCCAAATCCAACTCTATTCTACTGTCACAATTAAAGGTTTGTGAGCAGATCACCAGGGTACCAAGTTTTTTATTTTTTTTATTTATTTATTTATTTTTCCCCCAAAATACACAAAGGTAAAAAAATACACAAGATAACCACAGACAAACTCCAGCCCTTTGCTGTCTATTAGAACAGTGGCCTTGGCAGGAACAGTGTGTTAAAGTGACTAGAATATAACTGCATTGGTCACAGCACACAAAAGGTTTTTTTGTTTTTTTATTTTTCCCCCTTGTCCTGTCCCGTTGTATTAGACAAACAGAAATTATGGTCTGATTGCCTTGTGTGGTTAGGGCAGATTTGTTCTGCAATGGAGGAGTGTGGAAATCTCCTCATATTGCACATTGTAGGTTTTTTATGACAGACAAAGCACATTAAGAATGGACAGGAAAGTGAACAATATGTAAGAGAAAAACAATACAACAACCACAACAATGTCAAAAACAAAACAAAAACAAAACAACAAACTAACCAAATAAACAAAAAGAAACAAACAAAAACAAAACAAAAAACACAAAAATTGTGTAATACATTAAACAAAAAAGATGAATAAATAAAAAATGAATGACTACCTCATATTATAATGTGCACCCATGTAAATACAATAATAATAACCATAACAACAACAACAATGACAATAATAATAATAATAATAATAATAATAATAATAATAATAATAATAATAACCACTAAACTGTGTGTGTGTGCATGTATGTGTGTGTGTGAGTAAACTGGTTTATCAATTGGAAGTGGTGATACTTGATGCTGATGGGGTGAAGCAGTGCCCCCCTTCCCCCCGGCCCAAACTAGGAGCAGGTAGGACCGGCCCCACGGCAAAAGGTCCCAGGGCACCAAGTTGCTCCAGGGAAATCTGAGATAAGATTAGATCTCATAATTACCATAGATAGCAGAAAAGAACCAAACAGTTAACATCTTCATGTATAGTCCTGCATGTATAATGAATGTGTATGTTTTACATTTAGAGGGAATTCAGGTGTAATGGCACCTTTTTCCAAGGGGTTTTCTGTTTTGCAGTGTTTGCCCCAAATTCTTACAGCATGTCATAACCACACAATTAAGAAAATGTGTTTTTGTGCTTCAGAGAGAGATTTGCATCAGCACAGGTGGGTATTGAGTTGCACAGAACTCCTACATCTTTAAACAGGCACTATTTTCCTTTCCTTTCTTCATTTGTACATTTATGTTATGTAACATTTGATCAATTGATGTAGTTCTCTACTTAGTTTGCATTCTTTTATTTATGATTCATGATTTCTTATTTGTCAGTAACACTGTAATAGATGTACAACATAATTTATATATATTAATTGATATTAATTGAATATTGTAACAAAATATAACACTCTGAGTGTAGAAATTTGCAGTATAAATAAACTTGCCGTGCCTGCTGATGGTAGGGAACACTAAAAAAGGGGGCAATTTCGTCTTTAGGCCACTAGATGGCGCTGTTTCAACGCAACTATCGCACCAGCATGATCATGCCGTAACCACAACAGTTTGCAATCTCCATCCTTGGACTCATGACAATAACAGGGTGGCACCCTACTGTACGGGCAGAAGAAATTAGATAGACTATGACTTAGCGACGAAAAATCAGAAGAAAAACAGTTGTTTTTAAAATATTGTTATGTAGTGCATCTCAGGTTGCATTACTCTTTGTAACCTGTTATAATTTTTTTTAATAATTTAAAATTATTTAAATGCAAACATTTGGCATCTGGAGGATCATAACGGCATAAACTTAATTGGAGTGATTTTTAAGTAGTAATTAAAAAAAAATAATTTCCTCTGAGTTCATTGTGCGTGTAATTGAGCGCCCCTGCGGTTCCGCTCGCCACGCGCTCCACGCCGAGTGCACGAGATCTAAGGATTTGGAATGATGAGTTTTAAAGCGTCGCCCTCTTTCTTAAAATAATGTTTTCTTCGGAACTAGCCGTCAAGCAGCGATACGTAAGTACCCACAAAGGTCTGTCAAATAGTGATGTCTGATATTTAGTGATGATTTAAGAATTGGTTTGGGTTTTGCACTGGTGAATTGTTGCACTAAAAGAATCTCTTGAACTCCACGGAGGAATATAAGACCATTGACATGACCATTCTTGACACAGAAACGTTAAGAAATGACAATTTTTTCTTTTCTTTTTAAATCCCACGAAAGGCATCGTTAGTCTTTTTAAACCTATTATTCTGTATAATATATAATAGAAATGTTTTTGTCTATGTTCGATTACATTTAGCCTTTGATTATACAGATCATACAGATTTACTGAATTACTCGACTGAGTTACAATTTCGTTAAATATTTTCTATAAATGTGATTTTCAGGCGTCAAAGCATGTAGTGCTTATTTTATAAAGATACTGTTTTTTTAATCTTCATCTGAAGAGAAGAATATGTTTATACAGCTGCTATACATCTATAGAAAAACAACTAAATAAACAAATGCACGTTCGAAAAAGACGATACATATTAATAATGATAGAGATTAACAAAATAATATGATTAACAAAAGAAACAAAAACAAAATTTCCATTCTCCTTTTATTTTTATTTTGTTTTTGTTTGTTTTATTCTGTTCTGTTAAAAGATGTAGTTTAAGTCCAATTTTGTGTGGGGTTTTTTTTGCCTGCAGCTCCGGCAGATGATCGCTAATAAATCGGGCTCCCCGCGCGTCCAGCGGCCCTCACCAGAAGGGGGCGCCGCATCTCAGCCGTATACAACACTCAAGAGATCGGATTTTGCCTCCTCGGGATGTCTAGTTGGTCCTTCTGCATTCAGGTCGTCCCTGGAATCTGTGTGTTCACCCCACAAGCCTGGCAGACCCTTTGAGCGGAAAAAAGAGACGAGACTTTTGTGTGAAGGATGCTCAGCTCGCCTGGACTTTTTTAGAGAAGAAGCATTGAGAGCCTTACAGGACGGAGACTTTTCCACCAATGTAAGATCTCGACTTGTGGCATCATCTGCATAAAAACTGCATGGTTTTGTAGGGATGAGATAACAGTCTGTGTGTATTTACCCACCTCTTAGTCACGGTCCCAAATGGGGACTGACTCAAGTGACATGAGCCTTTTGTGCATTCATCCCATGAGCCTCTCTGCTGTCTCAGATATCCATTACACGCGCAAGCCTGTGTTTTTTTCCCCCTCTCTAAAACGAGTTAAAATCGATTAGGCTCTGTAAGAGGACCAGGACTCGTGCATCTCTCTCTCTCTTTCTCTCTCCCTATCTCTCTCTCCTCCATGTCTCATTGCAGAGATAGATGTGGAATAATGGGTGGAATATGAAAACCCAGTTTCCCATTGAGAGGCAAATGAAAATATAATTTTATTTAAGAGGCGAAATGCATTTGTGGCTACTAGGTCACTCTGAGAGAAACTAGGTTAGTGGATCACCTATGGCAGCCACATTGAAGCAAATTGTAGAAGGCTAGACTTGTCTCTAGTATGTACTGTATATGTAGAAATAGATGGTGTGAGTCTCATGGATGAAAATATTGCTAATACAATCTGCACAGATAACTGTTTTAAGTTCTTAATCTCTATGAACCCATGCATGACTTGTTATTACACAGAAAAGAAGGAAAATGTTAAGAGCGTTAGTTAAAACAAGTGTTAATTTTAGTTAACTACATGAATGCATTTTTGATTGACCATTTCTGATAAATGGTCTGAAAAAAATGCTATATTACTAACCAATTGCTGATTTATTGTGGACAAAGATCCTTAAATTAGATATAAAAGCATTTGGAGTGATAAACATTATCTTACATTTTAGAATGAATCTTAATTTTTAACTAATTTTTAACTCCTTAATTCATGCCTTCCTTCCCTTTTGTCTTCTCAGGACCCCAAAATCTCAGCCCTTCTGTATGAAAGCGTGCAAACGCCTCCTCTGAGCGAGCTTTCTGGCCGCTGTGATGTCTGTTTCGTTCACCTGAGCCAGCTAAAGCGGGAGGCTGTCCGCATGCTCCTTACCACTGACCGGGCCATCTGGCCAACTCCTGTTTGCGCCAACATCCCACCCGGACGCCCAGCCGCGGGCGCTCACACTCTACCCAGAACCTGTACCTCTCCCAGCCCCGGCTTGGGCTTGGGCTCCCACCAGAGGCTCGGCAATCTGGAAACGGGCAGCACGGCCAGAGAAAGTCCACGTTTGGAGGCCATGCGTACTCAGGCTTCAAATAAAGCCAATTCCGCTTACACAGTAGGTTCTGTTTATGTCAAATTTCATAAATAATCGTTGCACAAATGCTCACATGTCGTTGAACTGATATAAAAATATGGAGTTCTCCTGTTATGATTTAGATTAAAGCAAAGTTTTCAAAGAGATAAATAAAACACTGGGCATGCATTAAACCGTTCTAACAGCGCTATCAGGGGAAAACCAATAATCCTAACTGAGGTTTGAAAGAGAAACCCCAGATAAAGGAGACAAAGAGGAGCAAAAGGGAATAATATGGGAAGAGGCACAGGTGTAGCATGTAGGGGTAATTAGGTAATCAAGGAGGGGGGAAGGCCAAGGCCAGTCTGAATTCAGGTTTTGAGCTCATTAGCTAGTAATAGGAGTATTTAATTCACAGCTCATCTTTATAGCGTTACTTGCAACAGATTGTAATTTTTTGTGATTTAAACCACCACTAAACACTAAGTCAAACCATTTCCTCTCTCATCCTGTTTGGTGCTGTCTGACTTGATGCAGTCATGATCTTGATTTAGATCTTGCACTCTAGACAGTCCTTCTTGCTTTGTAAACTAGATGCCAATTTCAAGGTCATAGAGCTTTTGGGCTGGCCCTAACATGAATCTTCAAAAACAGTTAGTCAATGCTCAGTCTTAACAAGCAGCAAATATAAGGACATATGCAGATCAAAAAATAAAAATAGGACATCCATAATAGCAAGGCAGGTAGAATACAGCAAAATGAAGCCTGGAGTGGGACACAGGTGTGAGAAGGAGGTTGAATAAATAAAAGTGGGAAAAAACAACCAGGACACCAGACCTAAGAATTTAATTTAAATGCAGAATATACAGACTACAGGATCAACATGGAGGATGCAACAGGTTATGAGTCAATGCCAGACAAAGACAACAGAGAGACACTGATTTAACAGGAGGGAGGCACAGGTGTTACCCATCAGGGACAACAGGGCTGATGTAATGGGGAAATCCCAGAGCAGGAGGCAAGATCTAGTATATTGTGGCTATTGTGAAGGTGCACATGTGATGTCGAGGTTTTGCCTTTAAGTTTAGCAAAATAATAACGAAACACTTGAAGATGCTTTCTAATTTATGAACATTTACCAGGTGTACATATAAAGCTCCACACTGTAAAAACAGCATCATAGGGGGAAAACAGAATTTAAGTAATTCTGTAAATGTATTTATTTCTGTTACAGCCCTGGCAGTCATCAATGAAAGGAATAAACAATTTGTCAGTTCATTTTAGACCTATATTTTTTCATCTTTCAGCTTACGTCCTTACTGTAGACAATATAACATGATATAACTATATAATAATATTACATATAATAATGGAGATAATTCTGTTATTGTTGAACATCCTAGTATTTAACTTGCTAATTGACTGTACACAGGACGACAGAAAAAGTATGTTCTTCAACTGAATAAAGACTTTAGAACTGACTAAAATGATAAAAATGCATTTGACAAAAATGAGAGTTTACATCCACTAAAGCTAAACAATGATCACATGTTTAAAATATGACAATACATCAAAATCAATACATCACCTGACAAACTAAATACAATAAATGTGGAAAAATCCATCCTTTTTGCATTTTTTTGCAACTAGAACGCCCCGCTTAAAGAACACAAATGCCACGTAGCTAATACTAATCCATTACATTTCTATGGTATCGATGTGACTGTCCAAGTGGCATCGATACCATTATCTTGAGCATGTGAGTCTGTTCCTGTGCATTTCCTTGCAGCATGTCGCTGCTTTACTTTCATTTTATGTGCGCCCTGAAGATGGTCAGGGCACATGTGTGTCAGTGTGTGATTCAGTGCCTCGCTAATCAGCTTCAATTAGATCCCGAGCTGCGGCTACACAGCCAAGCTATTACGGCAAAGTAGTGCTTGATTTATTCCTGTCATACAGCGGGCGGTCAGAAAAGAAGGACGTGATCGATATCATGGTAATATTTAATGACCATTGAAATATTCATACCCCCACAGTGCCAGGCTGTAAATAAGAATGACAAAGGAATGCATTTTCACAACAGTTAAATATCTACCAAGCACAAGCCTCACAAAAAACGTGTGGCTCCAGTCCATTAGGCAAAGTCCATTTCATTACACAAGCGAGCAGTAACACTTCATTTGGTTGAATTTGCATTCTAAGTGTACTTGCCCAGGTAAAGTGAGCACTTTAGGTTGAAAGACGGCTTTTAGTGCTCGGGTAGTGACCAGTGTTGGGGAGACCACTTTCAGAAGCTTCTACTTCTGATTAAAAGTAACTCCAGCCAAGCTACGTTTAAGATAGTTGTTAGCTACAGCACAGGCTACAGAGATAGCAAACCACATCGAAGCAACAGTATTTCATTTACTAATACATAGTGTTTGTGTTGTAGGAAAATCTTAAAGCAAATGAATTGAAAAATTGCGACATAATGTTAAAAGTTATATTACAATCTATATTTTTTAACAATGCGATGTGAAATCACAAGTGTTTGGAGGTTGAGAAAGTTTTCGCTTGCATAAGTTACACTGAAATGTGTAAATTCTGTCTGTTATGTGTTTGAGAGTCATACATTTTGATAAGTAGTGCCACTGATTCTTATTTCCATTTTCAAGAAAGTGAACCCCATCCTCTGACTCTATAGCGTAGCTGCGAAGAGATGCGCTGTGATGCAATAAACTCTAGCATGGTAGCATATCTAGTTAAAGATCTAGTTAAATACCCGTCTATGTAAAGATTATATTCTTCTTAACGATGTAGTACTTTGCCACTCTACAAGAATATTTGTAGGAAAAATAGTTACTGGAACAGCTATAGTGTTTTAAAATGAGCTAGGCTACTGATTAGCTACAAAATACGTCGCTAAGTTAGTAGTGTGGCTAATTTTAGCTAGCTAATTCCCCACACTCATAGTGACTTCATGCAAACAAACAAGCCGAATGTGTAATTTAATTATCTCTTCCCCCTCCCTTTGGAAAACAGCGAGAGAGAACTTAAAAGTAAACAGAGGCTGGCCGAAGTAATAAGAACAGCTCCAATCCAGCATCTCCTCCCAGACAGTAGGGTTCCTCCTGGCGCTAATTGGCATTACAGGATGCCATTACACGTTTGTGGCAAGAGCGCAACGAAATGCAGATGAGACAAAAGCAAGAAGCCTGAGAGCGTCCAGAGTTCAGAGACTTGGTTGCGCATCACTGCGGGCGAGACGCTGTGCCGCTCCAGCAGATCCGGAGAGACGGGCCGCAACCCGGGTCTGGAGTCTTCCGACTGCCTCAGGGGGCAATTTTCTGTGAGCTAGGACACGTTTTGACCCAGTCCATGACTTCATCAGCACATATGAATCAGCTAGGGGACATTTTGGGACACAAAAACCGTGTGTTCCTCCCAACACTGAACCTGAAGGACAGTTTTCTTGTTCTAGAATTAAGCCTATACCTAGACTAGTTTTCAATTTTAGTGGTAAATCTCCATGGGTAGTGCAGTTTAGTCCAAGGCTAGGGTTTATTCATGTTCATGAAACCAGCCCAGAGTGTTTAAAGTTTAAGTCAGACTGATCCACATTGCTCTCGTTATTGATGTTTAATACTTCAATACTTGTTGGGAAAGTTACTTTTAAACAGTAGCTCTTCAAACTACAAGCTACTTATGGTTAAAAGCTAAGATACAGCCAAGCTACTGTTTGAATATTGTATTTGGAAAAAAAGTAGTAACTAGAAAAGTTTTTAAGTACCTTTGCTACCGATAAGCTACTGAAAAACAGTAGTAGCGTCACTAATTTTTTATAGCTACTCCTGGACACTGAGAATAAGAATTATATGGGAGAAAACAAAGGTCATTGTCTAGGTGAAGTGGTTGAGCTGTTTCCAGGTCCAGGGTTAAGAGGGTCAAAAACAATCTCCAAATGGAAAAATTCAGCTGGAATAATTTGTCAAAAACACAGAATCTGAGAGTCACTTAAAAATTGTGTTATTATGTATCTTCCTAATTTTTCTTTTTTTTTTTTTATCATTCTCCTTCTATGATGCAAAAATGTGTGTCATGGTGTGTGTGTGATTTGACAGTGTGATTTTACCATGATTTCTTGTCACACTTTCTTTAGCTGTCACGAGTGGAGCATTATAAGGTGGTTATGTGCCATTATTTTTTTTGCCACGTTTCAGCTGTCACTTTATTACAGTTGCACTTTATATTACCCAAAATTTATTGTGCAGCAGTGCCTTAGAGAGCATTTGGTCTCCAGGCGAAAGAAAGGCATACAGTAGGTCAGGGTCTGACAAGACTTTATATGAGATTGCAGTATGAATTCAAAGGCTCTGAATATGAAAGTGTAGTTGCCTTTGTTACAAAATTGGACATAAAAATGAACAATTTAAATGGTCCCTTTGAGAACACGCTGTGTCTTTCGTAACCCTCTATATCACAAATCAGTCGCATAATGGCCTAAAAACCACAGTGCATATCGTGTTGTGAAACATGAGCAACGTACGCCCCTAAAGTATACCCCTGGGTTGCTGCCAAATCTGCTATCTAAGACAGATGCTTCTGTATAGATCTGTAAAATGACATCATGCTTTGTATGGCGTAATAAATGAATAATTGAGAGCATGAATTACAGTAGCTCAATGAATACGGCTGTGGTGTGTGTCCTGTGGCTTTCTGCAGACCTCTCAGGATGCTGTAAAGAAGAAAAAGGAGAGTGATAAAGCGGCATCGTCTGAAACTGTCCTCTGCCACTTCAGCAGTCCACTGCCATTTAATCCGTCAAGAGTCTCCAATATGCTGCCTTCCGGAACGTCTGCAGCCGTCTCATTTATTGTCAGGTAACAGAAGATAATAGTCGTTTGAAACAAAGTGAGACTAGACGTCTGGGTGGTCATGTGACTAGAAATGCACAAGGAAGCAGCATTAATATGCAGTTCATTTGCTTGTTGTTGATTAGCAATCAGGCAAGGTGGACTGAAGGGTTTTACACTTTGGTGTGAGCTCAAAGTGACAAACAGGCTTTAAAAGTGACGGCCCCTTCATAAACAATAACAAATCACCTATGTCTCCAGGGCTGTCCAGAAGTTGAACTTGACCTCGAGAAGGAGAAAGCAGAACTCTGACAATGGCTGCTCCCGCCACCCAACCAACTTCAGTGGCCTCCTCCAGAAGGCTCCACCTCCTACCCCCTCAAACCTCCTGCAAACTGCCAGCAAGAGCAGGGACATATCTGAGACAGGCAAGGTAATGTTGTACTGAACATATTTGTCTTTACAACGCACACTAATTAGGGTTCCCTGAAATGATTTTTCTTTATCTGTGAACATTGTAGATACTGTAAATTGCTTTCCATCACAATTAGTAACAGATGAAAGAGAGTGAAAAATACAGCGATGCAGATGGTTCAACAGAATGCAGAGCCTAACAGCTGCTTAGGGTTAAGAGTCTTGCTCAGGGACCCATGACCTTTTGGTCCAGAAGCAAGTACCCTAATCACTAGACCACCACCATCCCAACGTGACTGCAAAAGCCACAACACGAATGCACAAGTTAAAAACGAATGCAAAAGCCTCAAACGGAAACACAAAAGCCACAACATGAATTATGTAATAATCCGGCAAAATTGAAGTCTTGACTGATAATACAGATGGACTGATGCTCTCTGTTGTGGCTTTTGCATTTCTGTTGTGGTTTTTACATTCACCTTGGCACAAACAAGAGTTCGCAAACTTTGATGCACAATAAGACGAGGTTCTGATCACCCGCATCTTAAGATCTTGCACTTTATTAGGTGCAAGAAATGTCTCATTAACTTCCATATTATCTTTCTGTTCAAAGTGATTTTGAGATCTTTTTGGTCTCTCTCAGTTTAAAATTTACCTCAATTACGATACAATTGCTCTTGACAGAGTTTGTACTGTAAATATATATATTTTTTAATTGCCCAGCCCTAGAAACACCTATAGCCCATTATCAAAGGTCAGATTCTGACCAAATGGGGTATTTTTGGCTGGATATTTTCTATAAATGCAAACATATCATAATGGGCATCGTTTCTTAGATTTACTTTTCTCAAAAATTCCTCCCATGCTCAGAAGGATTGCAACTAGGGTCTGTTTTAAAGCTTTTAAGATCGTTCTTACTTATAAAATCAATTCTGTTCAATTGAAGCCCCCGCTGCCCTGTTTCCTCAGTATGGTCTTGAGTTTCATATTAGTTGCTCTCACCGTAGCACCTGGTGGTGAGTGAGCACTCTGGCTGGCCCAGTGAAGAAATCTAACAGAGAAAATGGACTTTTAAATAATTAATTCCCCATAAATGCAATTTGACAGCACACTCAACACCGCTGGACATAGCGTCAGGCGCTGAGCAAGTGTATTACATATCAGATGTAACATCAACTTAAGCTGATGCTTAGCAAGCCAGCAATGTAATAATGTGATTACTTGAGATAGATGATCTCAGGCCTTCAGTAATGGATAATCCGGTTCCTCATCACCCGGCCAGTCACTGTATAGCCTACATGAAAACGCCTTTGTTGTAGATGTCATAACTCACAGTTTTGAAATGAAATGTCCAGCAGGTTCCATTTTTTGGGATTTAAGTCTTTGGTTAGAAATGTAAATAAATTAGTAAGAGTACTAAAGAGCTGTGGTTTAGTGGTTTAACCAAAATATCAAATTAAATCACACAGTGCTGGGCAATTGATTAAAATTTTTAGGGCGTTCGCCCCCTGATCGGAAGGTCGCAGGTTTGATTTCCAGGACCGGTAAAAGTATCACTGAGATACTCATAAGCAAGGTACCATCCCCAAGCACTACTCCCCCGGGTGCTGCCCTTCTTAGCTGCCCACTGCTCCTTCATGGAACGGTCAATCGAAGAGTCACATTTAGTTGTAGTGAACTGTGTGCTGTGCTGTGCTGTGTTCACAATGACAAATAATCACTTTCGACATTGAGACTCTCAGATCGGTGTGTTCTTGCACATGGGTATTTAGATCATTTTTGATTTCTATTAATTTTTTAAAAAGTCTGTTAGCATTTATCCCAGCGTGTGTTCACATACTGTTACCATTAAAAGATGCTACCGCATGCACTGTCACATGTGCAGTCTGCCACTGTCTGTGTGTGTTTCCTTCAGTTATTTTAAAATCACAAATGTATGAACTATTCCATTAGAAAAAATATCCTACCTTCAATAGCTGCGCTAATTTACACAAACCTTGTCAGTGAGCTATGAGGGAAAAAAACAAACAAACAAAAACCAAAACAAAATAATTGTTCGTTAGTCATAATCGAGGTAATATGTTTAATTAATTATAATATTGATTTGAGGTCAAATTTAATATTTGCATATTCATATAATTTCACATTGCTTATTATAATATTTATTCATTTATTTTCATATATTTTCATATATTCATTTATTTTGTATATAAAAGAAATTTATGAAATAAATGCAACTCTCAGCTCTGATTTCCATAAATAGCGCCTAATATTCTTCTGTTCATTTCATCGAAAGGTTTGAGCTTTTAGAGTTTTTGTAGCTGATAAAATGTTACACGCAGCAGTAGACATTATTATTGTTGTGTAATACACAGCATCATCCTTCTGTTGCAGCTATTCTTGGATAGTTTGAAATCACCTTCACAGAGAAAGGCATGTGGTTATGTTTTCCATGTCAAACGTTTTTTTTGTTTGTTTTGTCATTTTTTTGTCCCAAAAATCTAGGTTAAAGTGATGCTGAGAGTCAGCCCTTCATCAGACGTGTCTCACACCCTCAGACTGGACCTACGCAGGAGGCAGGTCACGGTTCTGGAACCCGCTACGCAAAACACGGCGAGATCGGCCTCGGGCATTTCATTCACTCCAAAGACTTTTACCTTTGATGCTGCTTTTGGCCCTGAGTCAACCCAGGTGCTAATCAAACCATGCTGCTCTATTGTTCTTTGTCTAATGACCTACAAAACAAAAGCTTTGTGCCATCCTTGTGCCATCTGGACCGTTATCACATCCAGATTCTTACCATCATCCTGACCATGAATATTTTAGCATAACTGGCTTGTGCTTTTAAGACCTGTCAAGTTCAACCAACTGAACTGGTTTTAGTCTACTGTTTCACGCACAGGTTTTTGTTTGGCTATATGGAAAAAAACTGGTTCAGATTCATGTCAAAGTAACACCAGATGCTAAAATACAGTCTTTTTTATTGATTAAATATTTTTTGCAAGAAATAATGTCTTAAATATAGGCAATATGAATAGTTCATAATTGACGTAATGCCTCACATGATTAACTTTAAGCATCCTTATTAGGTTAAATAACCCTACAGTACTATAAGCCAAGATTACGCAGACTTTTGAAAACAAAAATCAACCTATGGCTGTTAAATATGTAGATTTTTTTTTTGTATGAAGCTGATTTTCTAGATTTTGGTTCATGCACTAGGGCATTTGAAAAATTTGCTAAGTGGTAATGTAAGTTTGGGCAATTTATTGAGTGCAATAATATGAACATATAACTATTGCATAATATGAAAATAAAACTATTGTAGTATATAAATTTAATAGGTTCTATCAAACTCTATCAAATTTGGGGTGGGTATTGGAAAGGACCTCACGATATGATACATATCACGATACATGGATCACGATATGATTATATCACAATATATTGCGATACTAAACATATTGCGATATATTGCGATATTCTACAGTTCACTGAAAATGCAAAAACAGAGCTTACTGTGTACGATCTGGGTGGTCTTAATGAATCACATTACATTAATAATTCAGCCAAAACAACATAACTCAGAACTGAATTTTAACTTTATTGTCTTTACATTTTAACACACTAAACTAGTGGACACCAAAAACCTTAAGATAAAGTGCATAAGATTGAAAATAAGAAATGAAACTGCCCAGTCAGTTATCTGAGGCTGCTTGTGTTGCATGATTCTCCCCCTTGGAAATATCAATTTTTGGGGCTAGAAATCAATATAGTATATCGTGAAAGGAAATCTCGGGATATATTGATGAATCGATTTTTTTGCACAGCCCTACTTACAATCTTCAAAGCCAGAAGCAGTTGATAGAAACTCAATTGATTGCTTTTTCTTGCGGGGATTTATTTGTTTGCAAAAATATCATGATTTGAATTTTGAGACATATTGCCAAGCCCTGTGGGAATATGGGAAATGATTTCAACAAGTGTGTCATTGTGGATAAAAGGCCTGTCCCAACTGGCAGTCTTGTAGTTCAGGGCTGTCATGTCCGATGTGGCTCAAAACACTTGTTTTTAGTCTAACCTTTTTCATCCTTCCTCTAGGCTGAGGTATGCGAGAGGAGTTTGTTCGATGTCTTACAGTCTGTAATAGCTGGAGCTGATGGCTGCATCTTGAGCTTCGGACAAACATGTGTGGGTAAGTGCGAAACTGTTAGAGCATATCAAAAAGCTCATGCTGAAAGCTGCCACCCCCTAGCTTTATTTCATATAAAAGAACTGCTCTTTCATCTGTGCTCTATTTCTAAGACACCATTTTTTTTAAACTGTAAGGGTTTGAGTGGTGTGCTTTCAACCTGTGTTTTATCATTCTCTTTTTTTCCAGAAATAAAACGGAATCAATCAATTATATATTGCAAGTGTTTTTTTAGGCACGGTGTACCACTCACGTTGTCAACACAAAGAGGCTGAGATTCTGCTACCTTTCTTGTAAATGGCTGTAGAAGTGACTCGGGGTGACTCTTAATGGATGTGCTTTTTAACATGCTATCATCTGGGTGGTCTCTATACTGGAGGTCATCACAGGTCGTTCAGTTTAATGGTTATTAATAGCTATCTTCCCCAAAATCCTGAAAACAGATTTCTCCTTGCAGTCCAGAGCATTGCGTCACCGGCTATTAACTAATTGAATCTGCTGCTCGTCTGTAAAGGTTCTTGGCTCGCAGCCAGAAGTTATAAATCTTTTAAACTAGATTGTGCTCATATATGAGTAATGGGGCCTCACTCTTAATCGGAGGTGACATTCCAGCTACATGTTTTTATATGAGAAGTGGGTCACACAATGTGACCCATAAATTCATAAATATGCATTTTCAATGTCTTTTGAAACCGTCTTCATCTCTTAATGAACACATCAGGAAAGATTGCATGTTGAGGCAAGTGAAACGTAATTTAAACGATGGTTTGAGGTTGTGTCATCATAAATTTAGGAAGCCGTCCCTTTCTTTGTGTCGTTTACAGGAACATCATACACGATGATTGGGAGTGATGACAACACGCCAAGCCTTGGAATTATCCCTTGTGCCATTTCTTGGCTTTTCAAGCTCATTAACAAGAAGAAGGATCGAACCTGGGCAAACATCTCTGTATCTGTGTCAGCTGTGGAGGTGTGTGGGGAGAGTGAGATCATCAGAGATTTGCTAGCCGAGGTTGACTCATGTGATCGCAAAGTCCCCCGTGAGGCTAATGTCTGTCTCCTGGAGGACCCTGTATGTGGAATACAGGTACGATCTCAGTGAGAGTGTGACATGTACATGTGCATAACGCATAATAGATGGACAAAATATGAAGTAACTGCATTATTCATTGACGGATGTATTGGAATATTTATGAGAAGTATAACGTCATTTAAAATTAACTAGCCCCTTATGAATATATTAGCCTTAAAATGCAGTTCTGAAGGTATTAATTATGTGGAATTTTTCAGCTTCGCAACAACAGCTCGATAAGCGCTCCTACGTCAGAGCGAGCAGCCTTTCTATTGGATGCAGCCCTGGCTGCTCGGAGCAGCAGCTTTAATGGGTGTGGAGGGACATTTCAGCATCGCTGCCACATGTTCTATACGCTGCATGTCTACCAGAGACATTTAGAGAGCACCAAGTCTGGGAGTGAGTTGTACTTAGTTGCATTAGTTTCTTTTTTCTGTAGACTTGATTTTTTTGTGACTGAATTCCACACGTTTCGCCATGATATTGTCTTTTGTGTATTTCCCCAAAAATTACTTTAGTGTGTGTGGACCAAAGCAAACTGAGCCTAATTGACTTAGGCACCTGTACAAAAGACAAGAACAAAAACAATACAGCAGCCTGCCTTGTAGACCTTGGCAACGTCATTACAGCCAAGCTGAGCGGCAATGTGCTTAACAAGTATGTAAAACAAATGTTATTCTCATAAGGTGATATAAATATATTTCCACCTCATTTTGACAACCAGACACTGCTGATTTTATTTTCATAGGGGAAGTAAATTATCCATGCTCATGCAACAGTCTCTGGGCAACATCAACTGCTGCACTACGATAGTAGCTCATGTTTCCAGCTCCCATGAAGACCTGTTAGAGACTATTTGCACCATCCAGGTTGTCTCTCGCATTCGAAGATTACAAAATAAGTCCAGGGTGGGTCCCTTTAATTAAATTTTGTGTTGTTTCAAATTCGAATGATGATGTGAAATTAGAAGAAAGAATGCTGATGTCCATTTTTGTTGTTGTTAGAAATCTGCCCCAAGCTCACCTGGAGAAAGAACCTTTGGCAAAGAGAAGAAACGAAACGACTCTACCAGGCTAAGATCTTTTTATTCTGCCGGAACACTAGATCGTGGTCTCTCTTTGCCTCACCTTTTTGATGATCCAGAAGGTCGCTTTTTGAGTTACAAGTCATGTGACTCTGTGATTTCTGTAAATCCAGCTGGTGGTCTCCTATCTGAAAAAGTCAAGGTCAAAGATAGTCAAGAGTTTGTCCCAATAATTCCATCTTTGCAAAGAAGCAAGACTGACTTGCAAAGGTCTTTCTCTCTGAAGAACTGTGATCACATACACTCAATATCTCAAAATCTGTTTAGCCCAAAGAAGGAGGCAAAAAGACAACTAGCTCAGCCCAAGGCGCCTGGATTTGGAATTCCCGATTTGGAATGTCTCAAGTGCAACACATTTGCAGAACTTCAGGATCGACTGGGCTGTATAGATGCGAACGATGTAGTCGAGAGGCATTCCTGCAACACACAACCTGCGAGTGCATTGATCAAATCAGAATCTCCCTCAATTAAGACTGTGAAGACAGTGATCCCTTTTACACAGCCAGAGTTTAAAGGATCCCCAAATAAAAAAGACATAACACTAATACACTGTAGTCCAGCCAAAACTGTTCATCAGCAACTTCCTAGTTCATCAAGATCTGACATGGATAGAAACTATATTCCTAGTGTACAAACCATTGGATCCAAAATAACCAGTGAAACAAAAGACACTACTGCTTCTATTCCCCCACCAGTAGAGCAGTTGCCATCGGATGACTCCACTGTCCCACCTGAGTTCCGGATCTCTCCTGTAGGTAAAAGTTCCTCATCCTCTTTGTCTGCCGGCCTGGAGTCTCCAGTATCTATTCCTGTCTCCCTCAATGAAGTTATTCCACAGTTTTCTTCAGAGAACCAAAGGGAAATGAAGGCCACCATCACTGTAACTGTTCAGCAACCTCTGGATCTCAATGGGCATGATGAACTTGTATACTCAGTGGTTGAGGAAGTAACAATAAGTGAGGCAGTTAACAGAGGCAAAGCTTCCTCAAAATTGCCTCCTATTACCCACTCCCATTCCCTTGAGGGTTTGCCATCAGAATCCCACCCGGTTAGGATCATTGGCAGCGTAGGAGAGGAAGAAACCCAGCTTAATTCTGTATCTCCAGCTCAGGCTAAAGATAAGATTAGCAAGATCTCATCAGTAGTATCTGGAGGCAAGGCTCTTGTTCAAAACTTTGTGGTCAACTCTGATATAAAAGATATGGTTGATTCACACCATGATAACTTATCAGAAGAGTCCCAGAAAGGCCAAAGCACTGAGAAGGATATTTCTGTAGGAGCCAAAGCTTTTGACCCCTTTGCCATGAGGCCGCAAGATCAAGGACCAAGGAAGAACTTGTGTGAGAATAAATCAGAACAGAAAGTTTCAAAGAGAAATTGTAAACAAAGTAATGGAAAGCATTTTAGTGAGATCAGTGCCAGCTTTTCTCCTGTTATAGAATCACCAGAAAATCCAATCAGTAGCTATTCAGCTTATAGCACCAACAGTCCTACAAGAGACTGGCCCAGTCTAGACAACTATGATGAATATAGCAAGCCTCTTCAGCACTTCCACGACTGGAGAAATGAAAATATCTATAGACCAAGAGAAGAATTAGAACGTAAGCAGTGTCCTTCTAAATTTGGTTTTATAGAAGGGATAAAGGATAAAAAGGTAATGACCTCAGGACAGAAATCAAACAAGGACAGTCCCAAAAGTAGAAATGGTCAGCGCACTGTATGGAGTGCTGACCATTGTATGGAGTTAGATTATCCAACATCAAGCAATAAACTTGACAAGACTAACCCAAATTCTCCTGTTTTAGAGGAAAGCAGTAGGTTATTTAGTGCAAAACTGGAGCAGATAGCAAATAGAAGCAGATCTTTAGGTAGAGCGTTCCAAGGCTCTTCAGAAAGGCTGAATGGGGGTCATAGCTCACCACATGCTGATAGAAGACATCCTGAGAAGAACCATTTTGTGGCTTTGGATACAAATGAAAGTTTGGAATTCGACTATGCAACATCTCAGGGGACTAGATTGACTTCACCTGGCTTGAGCAGGAGTTTTGAAGAGGATCTCACTAGGTCTTGGGCTGGCAATAGCAACAGAAGAGTTCCAAAGTTTTTCCCCATGCACAATTTTGAAGCAAACAACACAACCCAGCCTACAAAACAGTCCAAGACATCATCTGTAAACAAAGTGCTGTCCTCTCCAAAACTCAGCAGGACGTCTGGAACTATCCCCAAAAATTCTTGTGGATCTCCGAGATCTATGAAACATTCCAGGAGCTCCAGCCTCTCTCCCGATGGATTCTCCTTCAGACAATTTTCCTGGTCCTCTCAGTCGTTATCCAGAAAGCAGGAGAAAAGTGCTTTCTTTTCCAGGTCTTCCAGTAGAATCCTCAACGAACGGGTTGAGCTTCTTAGATCAAGAGAAGACTCGCTCTCAAGCTCCAGTCAGAGTAGCTTGGAAATGGAAGAACTTGAAGAGTCAAGAGGAAGACCAAAAATACCTGTTAGCCCCTTGCCTTCACCATACAGTCAGATCACCGCACCCCGTAAACCCAACCGCTACAGCGGCCATGCCAGTGATAATACCAGCGTTCTGAGCGGAGAGCTTCCCCCAGCCATGTGTAAGACGGCAGTGCTCTACAGTCGCAACAGTATGGTCAGCAGCGGCTATGAGAGCATGGTGAGAGACAGCGAAGCCACATGCAGCAGCATGTCGGCACACGATTCCATCAGTGACCAGAGCTGCTTTTACAGTACTGGAAGGGGAGCCCGAAGCTCAAAGAAAAGGAACAATTCCAGTAAGTCATCTTCAAAACAATTCCAGCCTTTCAATGCAACAACAAACTTTAGTGTAGTTTATTTTAGACAATGTTGGGGCCTGCCTTTTTTCCATATATTTTTTTGGTTTATCATTTGTTCACATGGATGTTTCCATTTATAGGTTCCTATCAGAGACGTCCATCGCAAGACACTCTCCTGTCTTTAAGGAGGTCTGCGAGTGGGTCCAAAATACGCTGGGTAGATCGGGGTACCTCAGATTCTTATGAGATTAAAGTATATGAGATTGAGAATGTGGATGGTTTGCAGAAAAGAGGAGAGGCAGGGAACAAGGTATTGTCTGAAATACACTTAGACTAAAGAGCTTAAGTTGTTGTTTTTTTTTGATAGATCTAATGACATCCTCCTTCGTTGATTTGTTAATTCCATGAACTGGCCACTATAACCGCCCCCCTGTGAAGGTGATGATGAATTAGGTGTTTGGCCAAATTTCTGGGCAAGAAAGGCCAAAGCAAACAATTTCCATTTCATTTGAATTCTGGCAAATACTCCTCCTTGGCTATGGCTATGGCTAATGGGGTCCCTCCCTTATGTTGCCAGAATGTCATCTGCTTCAGTGCCAAGCTAAAATTCCTGGAGCATCAGCAGCAGAGAATTGCAGAGGTAAGGGCCAAGTACAATGCCCTAAAAAGAGAGCTGGAACTAGCCAAACAGCATTTGATGGTGGATCCCGGAAAATGGACTCGTGAATGTAAGTTGAAAAAAGAATGTATTTGGCATTTGTTGCGATAATCATGATCCTGATGAATGTTTTAAAGGTCTTTAAGCGTTTTTAAGCATTTGACTTAACATTTATTCATAAATGGACATATCATAGATATATCATAGTATATATCTTTGTTTTCATTGCACATGTGTAAGCTCAATGAATAAAATATGAATGAATGTGTCATTATAATAAATGAATATTGTCAATATTACCTGCCTATTACTTTAAAGCAAGTTCATATCAATATACTGCAACAGGTATAAAGTGAGGAGCTGCTGTAAAATGCACAAAAACCACATTTCACATTGCAATAATACAATAACACTAACATTACTTCTGTTGTCCTACTGCAATATTAATATTTTATTCCCTTTGTAAGGTGGACATGCAAATGAGACACCACTTTCAAAAATTACCTCTAATTTAATCTGTAATTAGTTTGTGCTCTGGACTTCACAGTTGACCTGTGGCAGACTTTCGAAGTGGACTCCCTGGAGCACTTAGAGGCACTGGAGCTGGTCACCCAGCGATTGGAGAGTCGAGTCGGCCGTTGCAAATCCCGTGTAATGATGGTGACTTGTTTCGATGCCCCACCAAAACGCAGACAGAAGAAGCGACAGCGACCGCCTGGGGATTATAAGAGGCTAATGAAAATTTGACATACCCAGAGTTTATATTAAACCTCCCATGTTTTAAATGTGCAGAATTGATGGTGATGGAACATCTCTAAAAGATGGCCAGTGTGCCGGTATGTTGAGTTCAGTGGTGCTTATTGAAACAAACTTGAAAAACAAAAATGCAAAAATGTAGTATGTGAGTAAAATTACTTGTTATCTGTGACATGGCCTCTCTCATTGTACTTTATTTTTGTATTTTGATCATTCATGGAGCGTTAATGATAATGGAACCGGTAATAAAAATGTAATATGTTAGTACAATTGTAATAAAAGGTGTTACAATGGAACTAGGGTCCAGAAATCCATGGTTGGACCATTAGGTGAATCTGTAGTACATTTTTGTTACAGTTGGTGACAGATAATACTTGGATACAGGTCAAAGCAACATATTGGACTGCACAGCTACAACTAAAATTGACAGATGGAGGTATTTAGTCAAGCTGATCAACAAAATGAGTTTACAAATGCTTCAGAAGCAATGCATGACAATGGTTCCAATTCATTAATGCAACAATGCATCTTCTTTATTCACCAAACGGTGTATAAGAGGGCAGACCAACAATAAGATATGTGAAACTTTCCTGCATTCATTTTCCCCCAATAAAATCAGTCTTATTTATTTGAACATTGTATAGTATTGTCGGTTCTGTATGATTTAGTAATACCCACTAATAAATTACCTAAGATTTACTTGCTTTACTGCATTTTTTTTTTAAAAATCATGAATTCTGTCTAAGATTTATTTCTTCTCCTTCAATGACCAAATATGCCTTTTGCAAAAGGCATACTGTTAAAAGCGTGTTGTTTTTAAATCAAGTTCATTCAAATGTCCAAAATGATTAAACTGAGCACTTGTGCTGTCAGGAGGACTATTACTCATCTGAAGGAAAGCAGCTCCACTGAGTTCACTTAGGACAACATAAGGCCTGATATGAAGTCATTACAGCCCTCTGTAAAACCCCACAGCTCTCCTCCTTTCAAGACGGGCTTTGCCTGTTTCTGCTCCAGTTCCTATATTTGCGGTCATTTAACATTTTCCTCCTAAGCTAACAGTGCTTTGCAAAATCTGCTATATACAGTAGGCCTATTATCCTCTTTATGTTGCTTCCTTATTTTTGTTACATAGAGAGAAATAATTGGTTAAACCATTTTGGTGGTCTACACAGAAAATGTTTGTTGGAAAGAATTGTATTAGACCTCAAGGACTAAGCGTGTTTATGTTAATTTTTACATACTTTTATATTTTTACAAACTTTGCCATATTCATTTTTTTCATTATTCATTATTTATTCAGAGCACTTTTAAAAATCATTAATCCATGAACAACATGAATTGTAAAGACATGAAGGAGAATGAGATGAACTAAAGCCAAATTAGCAGTTGATTTCCTCTGAGATGGATTTTAAATATAGATTAGACTAAACATAAGCATGTTTAATCCATCACAACTATCTGTAATGCATATGTTCATATGAAATGAAGTGATCATCCTAGATAATCTTATGAGGAAATTGCTTTCTGTTTTTGTAATGTTTTTCTACATTGATTTCCAAGGTCAACATGAACATATAGGTACTTAACTAAATAAGACCTTTGAACTTATAAATGACTGAAAAGATCAACAAAAAAAAGAATAATAAGTAAAACAAAATACATGTAGTGGTTGATTAATAGTTTTTTTAGTCAATGTTTAGTCGTAATCCTGATTATGCTTAACATCACCAAATTCTAAGTGAAAGTGAGTGATTTTCACTGTAAACACACCAACAGAACAGCACACAGTGCACCACAACGAAATGTGACCTCTGCTTTTGACCCATCTGTGAAGGAGCAGCGGGCAGTAAACAAGGGCAGCGCCCGGGGGGGCAGTGCTAGGGGACAGTACCTTGCTCATTAGTACCTCAGTGATACCTTTACCTGTCCTGAGATTCAAAATGGTGACCTTACGATCACAGGGTGATCCAACTATATATACTATGTATATTCATACTCATATCGGTTGTTTGTGTATATATATAGTTATATATATACACACAAACAACCGGTATGAGTATGAGAATTGTACGGGCATTGTGTCTGGCCTTTTTTCTATATACAGATTTCCTACATAATATATAAGTATTTATATACAAATATATTAATGTTTAAGGGAAAATTCTCTGCCTCAGTCTCAAAGACAAAAATATATCAAATAGATGCACAAATATACAGTATTTACAAATATATTTATATTTATTTTGGCTTTAGATAGATAGATAGATAGATAGATAGATAGATAGATAGATAGATAGATAGATAGATAGATAGGTAAGATTCTAAACCATTTAAATCTATTTAATAATAGTTTTCTAATTTTGTGGTAATTGACTCCAAATGGGCGCTGTTTAGCTGCTGTCCAAAATCCACAGTCAGTACAGCAGTGAGCCAGAAGGAGGCGCCAAATCCTCACCGCGTCCACAAGCTGCGCGAAAAAACAACTGCACAGCCGCAAAACCTCCTCCCAAAACTGTATCCATATCTGCACAACGAGGAGAACAAGTGGAATACACTCTGCGGATCTTTTCTCATCCGTTTCCAGCGAATATGTAAGTAGAGGCACATCACAGGAGCGAAGTGTCGGATGCGTGAGGATGTGTAACAGCGCAGAGCAGCCGATCCTGAACACGGACGCTGAGGAGGGAACCACTACCGAGCACAGGGTAGGGAGGAGATGTGGCTAGAACAAGCCATTACACCACTCGAAACGGGGCAATAATCTAGATATGTATTGCATGTGAGGAGAAAGATAAAAACAGTAAACATTGCCATAAAGTGTTAGCATTGCCGATCCACGAACAGCTGCCATACGAGCACTCACGTGTGTAATAACTCCTGACATCTCGACCTATTTACCAAATTTAGCAACAAACCTTATGCTTGAATAAATGGATTTATTTCACTCTGTGTGTTGGGTATTATAAGTATTACAAGTATTATAGAAAAGTATGTGTAAAAAAGGCACCCTTGGTTGAATTGTAATTCCCTATTTTGGCCGCAAGGAGTCGCCAAGATTAAAGTTGTCATTCCCTATTTTGACCACAAGGGACGCCATCATTAGGGAGAGCTGAGATAGTGCCTTTCATGTACTTAAAATGATTTCTTCTTGTTCATGTTCTTATTCTTTTAGCTCCTACGTTTAGTTCTTTTAACTCCTGCCATACGTTTTTGTACATACACACTGTTTGTGGCTTCAAACATTTCAGCTAATTGAAAAGGCCTGTGATATTGCATTTCGTGTCAGTACACCAACTGTAATCCTCTTTATCCCTTGTTAACAAGTAAAAAACTATTGCAGTTCCCCATTTGGGCTCCAGGGCTGTGTCACCGTTAAGGCTAACTTTGCTATTGTTTTCTTGTGCTTAGCCCATTCCTAACATGAGCTTAACATTATTTAGCAGCTTATAGGTTAGGTTACATATATTCAGCCGAAACATCTATAAACGGTCCATTTGAACTTTTTCACCCATATATCCCTTTCTACATTTTTTAACACACAGCAATCACAAGTTCCTCTTATGACTCTTCGGCATTATTGGCTGCGATTGGCTGTTGTGCTGGTGTTATGCCAAGCTACGTGATCGGCCAAAGATACTGTCTATCTCAAGGCGCTGTCGCATAGTGGGCAAACAAGTGTGATCAAATTTTATAGCTTACGTTTATCATCGTTATCGTCATCACATTTTTCTCGATAAAATATCGAGATCTTTTATCGCCCAGCACTAGTGTTGCCTGTTTGTTTCCAAGACAAATGCTTTTAAAATTCTGTGACCAACTCTGTCACATTAATGCTCAACAGTTGTTCACATGCCTCCAGATATCTCTGGAGCTTAATTATGTCTCAAAGCATACAAATGTGGCTCAAGCCACAGGATCCCCTAAAGCTTTATACACACAATTACCTGAACAACTTGCTCAGAGTTTCACACCTGCTAGTAGGTCTTATGCATTGACAAAAATGTTTGGTAATAGCAAACTGTTAAGTAAAAAACATCCCCAACTGATTTCTGGTGTAACTGCTTTACCTGTCTTTATGTACCACTGGCTGAATTCATATAGAGAATACAATTCTTGAGTTATAACTAAAGATACACGCCCACTACCCAGTAGGTACACGTCTTTGACTGCTTGTTAAAGTGAATATCTAATTAGTCAACCATGTGGCAGAAATGATGCATTAAGACATATAGACAGGATCGAAAGAATCTACTACTGCTCATATCAAGTATTGAAAGAACTGGGGAAGAACTGTGACTTTGAATGCCTGGTGTAGGTACCAGTCAGGCTGGTTTGAGTATTTCAGAAACTGCTGATCTCTTCGGATTTTCACACCGAGCTATCTCTGGAGTTAGCAAAGAATTGGACTGAGAAAGAAAAAAACTCTTTTAGTACATTAGGCGAAAATGACTTGCTGACTGCGAGATTAGAGAAGATCTAGGTCAGCTTATTTCAAGCTGACAGATAGACAAAAGTAACTCAAATAAGCAATGGAAGATTGGAAAGTCGTTGACTGGTTCTGTGAGTCTCAGTTTTTGCAAGGTTCAAGATCCTTTATTTGTCACATACATAGTTATACATGTACAACATATAGTAAAATGTACCCTTATGCAAAGCAAACCTTAGCTCTGTTTGTGCCAAATAAGCATCATTTAAATGGAACAGTCTACCTGAGTGTTGTGGCTGACCACATCCATCCCTTTTTTACCACAGTGCACTCTTAAAAGGTTTTTGCGCCTTGTTACAAAGCTCACGTAATTTCAGACTGGCTTCTTTAACATGACGAAGACTTCACTGTCCTCAAATGGCCTCCGCAGTCACCTGATCTCAATCCACTACCCCCTCTTTGGGAATTCACATAATACATCTAATGCATGTAATGCAAAAATGCAGAATTCTAACAGTGCTGAATGCTAGTTTTCATTGTATTTTACTTTGTACAGCATGTCACAGATACCATTATCCAGAGAAGCTTGACATTTACTCACATAGTTACAGGGACCTTGGGGTTAACTTGGGGTTAAGGGTCTTGCTTGGGGGCCCAGTGGTGGTTTCTGGATCTTTTAGGATTCAAAACCTCAATCTTAATGTCAGCGCACAGAATTTCAGTCATTCAAACCAGTTTACCACTAATGGCCCAGTGGGTACAACCCAATCTAGTAAATTTCATTGTGTTACGCAGTGCTGTGTTCACTATGGCAAATAATCACTCGCTCAAAAGAAAAGCCAATGACAGCCTTAATAGTGGCACCCACTTGTGGCCAAGATAGGGAACTAAAATTTTTGGTCCAATCAAAAAGGAAAAGAGGCTTGCAGTTGGTCTATTTACAAGAAACAACCAGAATTACTTGTGTGCCAGAATCACCTCAACAATCCTCGTGATTGCCTCATTGAAGAGCAAAACAGTTCCACCAAACCACTCCATCTGCCCCAGTGCTATCAGATTTCAGACTCATAATCTAGATTTTGTTTCCCTCTAGCTTTTGAAAATGAACAGGCCACCTTTTCTCCGTCCACCTTTTCCGTCTGTTCATACGTATATCTCTTATTGCATCCTGGCTATCATCCTGACAGTGACATATATTTATACATAGTGCTCTCATCCACCACTTCTCTCCACCATGTCTGGTTTCAGCCCTCGTGCTTCTTGAGTACAGTGAAGCGAGCGGCAAGAGCCCTGTTATAAATAATTAATGAGTGAGCCCATTACCGCGTTGACTTTTCGAACGTGCCTGTCATTTTGCACTCCGAGCTCAGACGAGGTATAAATGCCAGGGCCATGTGATTCAAGATCCCCCTTTTTCCCCCGCAGAGAGGGTTAAGCTTTACCGTATTGCTTTGCCCTAAAGGAACGCCCTAAGTGAGGCACAGAATAGATTTGCTTCCAAAATAGATCTACATTGCAAAATATAAACCAGTTTTGTGTGCGTTCAGGAATAAAGCTGAACTATGTGTTTGCTCTTTTATATGTTGGTGCAGAATATAGTGAGTAGGGTATAAATTAGTTAAAAGTTAGACAATAGGGAATGGCTTCAGATCTCTTAGATGTTGCCCCTGAGCAAGGCCTTTAAACCCCTTAACCACTAGGCAGCCTGTCCCTGTAATTAGAAAATGGAAGGCATTCTGGATAAAAGTGTCTGCTAAATGCCAAAAATGTAAATGCATGTAGCAGCATGCACAGTATATAACAATGATATGTAAAATGCAAAGTCAAGATCGTCTGACGTATGAAAATGTAGCCTGATGGTTGTAGTATTAAAACCAATATTTAATGAAACATTTATGTCTTTCAGATTTGAACTTTAAATTAAGGTTGAGGTTCTTCATGCTTTTCATGGCACAATTGGTTTGAAGTTATGGGAGAGCCCAGATCAGAGGAGGGCGTAAAAAGGACAAATGATGACGTCAAGGGCGAGTCTAATACTGCGACCAGCATCGCCGACCCGTCTGTTTTTGACGAGAACCAGAACAAGCTGAAGCAGAAGAACGCGATGGAGTGGGAAAGAGCAAGACAAAACTTCGTGAGCAACAACGCTGAAGAGAAATCAGGGAACAACATTACAGGGTTCTCCTTAGATGGGCATGAATCGGGTAAACAATGTGAAGCACAGCGTAAAGGCAGCTGCTGTATGCCTTTATGCACAGAAAGTTCAAGCCAGACTCGTTTTGCTCTCTTGTTACTGGGCTAATGCCTTGTGCACATCAGTGCATACCAGACATGCACACCTGTTGAGCAGAACATGTTTTAACTTCACCTTTACTTTTTTATATCTTGCATATCATATTCGTACTGTAGTAATATATTCAAAAATGTAGTGATTTTGGTGTAATTGCAAGTAATTCCAAGTTTAAAATTTGTTTCACAAACCTACACAGTAGACACAGTCTTGTTAACATTGACTTCAGCTTAAAAGTGAAGAAAAAATAAGTGAGTCAGTTTTTTTGAATATCCTGTTTATGATAATTATGGCATAATTATCAGCAACAAAAATCCAAGTTAGATACTCTGAAGCAAAAAATACTAGGGTTTTCATTTTACTGAACATGTCTCAGTGAGTATGTCACAACAGTTTTAACTTTGTTTCATTAAAGGTAATTTCTGTGGAATGCCTGGTCCAAGCCCCTCGTTACTGGCTGCTCTGCGATCTCTGGGTGACAACAATGATCACATGCTCCTCCCCCACTCCCTACATCAGGTGGGTTTGTATTGGGAAAAACAGATCCCGATTGCTTCATCAGACGTTGTCAGTGTGGTGCGGCCTTGTGAACAAAATGACCACTGTAGATCAGTTATTAAGGTTATGTAGCAGTATTTCATTATGCATTTGACCATAACATTTTTTCTTAAGAAAAGTCAAATTAAGTCAAATACATTTGTATACAAATTATATCATGTTACAAAAAATACCATGCATTCTTTACAAGGAAAATCGATACGATTCGTCATTTTTTTCTGATCTTTGACCTTAAGTTTGGCTGGTTCCTTTGACTTTCCTATGTTGTGAAAGAGCTTTGCAAGACAGTTTAGCATGGGTTTAAAATTCATGATGCTGTGTGGTTATTTTTTAAAGGCATAATTTGCAAAAGAAGATCTGAAGTCAGAAAACATTTAGCAAGATTGTGAGCTCATTGTAAGATGGCAACATTTGAGAATTTAATCGATTAAAGACGCAAGATCCATATCTTTTTAAGCGTTCATTCGAACACTGCAGGCAGCATGTCAAAAATGTGTTGACCAGTTGGCTGTGCAGCCTTGACCCTTCTGTCCACTTCATGCCTGACATGACTTTGTGCTTTTACTGTGGAACACTACTTAGATCTTGAGTTTAACTGCTCTATAAAGATCAGTGGGCCAATGTTTTTTAAAACTTTCTTAAGAATATAATAATGTTTTGAACATATATTCGTGCAAAACATGCTATACATCGTTGCAGATTCTGTTCCTTCCTAAGAACAGATCTCAAATAAGAAAACATCTGTAATAGATAAATATATATTAACAGTCTATACAGCCATTTGAACACTGGTCAACCCTAAGCAACTTTCAAATACGTAATTCAAAATGAATAATTAAAGCCAAATATGATATTCTACTTCCCACATTTAATGTAGCATACCTCAAGTCTTGCTACACTAGAGCCAGTGTGGTTAGAGAAATGCACATGGATAAGGGAATGATAATTATGCCGTCCAGTTGGCTCCCATGTACTTTTTTAAAAGCCTGCAGTTAATCTGAGACCGATACGGCTCTGCAGGGACACGTGATGCTGAGATGCTTTTCAGATAAGGAGCCAAAATCAAATCATAGGACTCCCGGGACTGGCGGTGATCTAGGTGATGGTTGACACAATATCTCTTTGTGTTTCTGTCTTGCAAAAACATCAGGCATGTGCTAGTCACAGCGGACACTGTACTGAATTTAGATTATTATGAAATAAAAGCAGATATTTGGCGCACTGATATTTGGTAAGAGAGTCTTTTCTCCACTAACGACTTCCTTTCTGTTGCAGATAGCGGAAGCCTACTTCCTGGAAGAGGACTGTATCCTTTAGCCTGGAAAATGTTAGTGTTCCAAAAAAACACGCTGCTTTGTAGACACTGAGATACTGAGGTACAGGAATGGACCTAAAAGGGAACTGATGCTTTGTCACTCCAGCTCTTTCAAGGTGTAAGCACTGTACCTTGAACGTTGGTATTTTTGTGTGCCTTCTTGTCTGTACCTCTAAAAGAACATTTCTGGTAGCATAACAGAATCCCAGCCAGGGAAAGGTACCACAGAGGTACTCGTGAGGAAGGCACCATCTCCAAGCGCTGCTCCAGTTAGCTTCCCACTGCTCCTTCACGGATGGGTCAGATGCAGAGGTCACATTTCGTTGTGCTGTGCGGTGGTGTGTTCACAATGACAAATAATCACTCACTTTCATTTACTGACAGAAACGTACCTTTATGCCTGGGTACAAATATGTACCTGTTGTACAGAATTATAACCCACATCCAGAATATTAATTCGTTATAAAACACAGCGTTCACAATAGCAATAACAAAAGGCTACATAGACTAATAATTGAATGGAAACTTACCAGTATTATATTTAAGCTAAATATTCTAAACCTTAAGCGTGTTAAAAGCTTAACGACTCGCCTGTCTCCATGTCCCCTCTTGCTGTGTTTTTTGTGCCACTCGCCTCCCTGTTTGCACTGTTGTCATGGAGGCCTGTCTGAGCGTTGCCGGCTGGGGGAAAAGCTCTGGAGGGTGTGTCCCACCCTGGTGATTAAGAGACTGTTTGTAGGAAGAATGGAAGAATGTTGAATCCAGTTTATATGGATTGTACTCGGCAACATTTTTTATGACCTATCTGCTTGTGATAGCAGCCATTACAACAAATCTCATTTGTCTAAAATGCATTTAATATAATCTTTATGATATAGTGCCAGTCAAAAGTGGGATTCTCCTTACTAATTATTTGTTGGAGTATTTTCTACTCTTTTAAATGCTGAACACATTGTTTTTTATGGAAAAAAGTAATGGAATAACATGAATGGAATCATACATTGAACAAAATGTTTTACATTAATTATTAAATCATTATTTGCTAGAGTACTTTGCATTTGAACACACGCATTTACTGCACAAGTAAGTGACTTCATGATCGACACTTCCAACAGTGGTTCTTACATAATCTGATGACTTGGTGTGTAGCTTTTCTCTAACTAACTTTTAGGGGTTATTTCAAAACAGTTGTTAAAATTAATACAGTCCCTTTAGTACAACTGTATTTCAGAGACACACAAACACACTGTATCTCACTCTTGTCTACCTCTAACCCTAACACTGCCATTGATTACCATAGTTAAATCTTTAGAATACTACTTTAATCCTAATCTTAGTAACTTAGTAACAACCAGGTGTGACCACACTTTTGACTTAAAAGTATATTTGTCTGAAAATGACCTTCACTGGGCAATGCTACGTGTAACGTACTGTGAATTAAGAGGCCTTGGTACTGTTGTCTTTAATCCACTGACTGTGACAGACCCCTGGGCAGTTCAGTTCCTGCGTTTGGAGAGATTATACCATGAGAGACTGCTGTCCAATCTGGCCTCCCTGCAGGAAGAGTGGGGTAGGTCTTGAGCAAATAAAGCAACTTATACTTAACTTATCAAACTGAAACTTAGCAAAAGGGGTTGAGGAAGCTACTTTAAAATGGTAGCTTTTCAAGCTGCAAGTCACTGATTTTTAAAAGTAGCTAAGCTATGGTCAAGCTAAGTGGCTAACTACATCAAAGCTACTTCATGGTCACAGGTTCTGGCTTCCTTCTTTGCTAAGATGGTCTCTGTCCTCCGTCCTCCTGCTAGTTGAAAATAACTACAGTGAAAATATGCTACAGTGTACAGTGTAAAAAGTAAATTCAGCGTTAAGGCTAATTTTTGGTATCTACTCCCCAATACTGAGGGAACATACAGGGTGGGATAATTGTCAAATTCCTGTAAAGACCACACTGGCTCTGGGAATTTGTCCAAGAGTTCAGTCAGGCATTACATCCACCAAATGTCCACCCAAAGTGGCAGGACACTTGAGTGCTCTCAGGACTTTCAGGAATACACTTGGGAACTTTATTAAAATTTGTTAATTTATTTTTTAAAAATTTCAGTGAATTTTTGTGACTTCCTTACTTCATTTAAATGATTGGTTTAAATGGTAGTGGAAGTGGGTTAAATGACCAAAACCCTTGGTTGGTGACCATAAGATTGGGGATTCAAATCCTGACAGAACCTTAAAAATCCACCGTTGGGCTCCAGAGCAATCCCATGTTGCTCCTGGGAGACTGTCCCTGTAATCAGTGAATAGACGTCACTCTGGATAAGAGCGTCTGCTAAATGGCGTGATTGTAAATGTGATGTAACGTCTCATACGAGATGAACTCTCAGTAAACTTTACTATTGACTCATAATCGTAATATAATATTAATCTCTACTGCAAGTAGCTGGTATTGTCTGTATGAACGATCACTTCCAGTTTGAATAAAGCAGTGTGCTTTTGGAGGAAAGGAAAAGTAGGAAAAAAAGGGACAAGGGTCATATTCAAACTCTCGTCACTGTTTTGTCAGAATGCCAGTGGAAGGCCAGAACTCAAGGGAAAAGCAACTCGACTATGAAGGCCCACGCCAGTGACGCTGAGTCAAAGTGCATGCACTCTCTGAATCACATCTGCAGAACACACCAAAGGTAAGACAAAGTTAAATTTGCCACTTGATAACACAAAAAATGTGAATACAATGGAAAACCCAGTGAAAGAGACAAGACTTTAGACATCGTTAAATCACATCTTAACTGACAGAAAAAAGAATGATTCATAAAAGTCATTTGCCAGTTTGAAGTTGAGCAAAGGTACCAAACACGGCTTAAGGTGGTCAGAAGTAAACATTTTTCCTATTCAGATTATATCAAGCAGATAAAATTACTTTGATGAGCCAGTCAGTTAATAAAGGTTTATGTGTGCATGGGCAATATATTGGGCTTTTAATACAACATTTAAAAATACAACTATTGTGATGTATTAATTTAATACTTTTCTCCAAACACAGTTTCTACTGCGTAATTCTGTTCTTTGGGCCGTATCCTAAACGCAGCCCTCATTGTGACTAAGACCCGTCTTTCAATCCAGAAGCAGCCAATACATTTGAGTTTCATGCAGAAAGTTTGTAAATTTGCCATAGTTTATTTGTTGACAAAGCATGCTTGAAAAGAGCACATTGAAACAAAATTAGATTACTAGATATTTTTTATCTTTTATGTCAGATCTACTAAAGTAGTTAAAGCACCTACTCCTACACTAAGTACAGTCAGATAGCAAGCTTTCATGGATTACTGTTGATTAGCATTTCTTGCATTAATAATATGTATATTAATATGTATATATTTTTTAGTTTGTGCCAATCATTTAATGTTGTTTCTGTGTGATTAGGCTGAAATAATTAAATATAAGAACAATCTAAATGTGCAACTTCTTTTTACTAAAATTGGACTGATATCGATATTTGGTCCAAAAATATCGTGATTTGAGTCATATCGCCTAGCCCTAGGTATCCTGGATATTTTCAGTGTGGATTCATTTTTATTACTCAAATGTGAATTAGTTCATGAAGTCTTGAACACAGCTTTCCCACGCAAACATTTTCCATGTCTGAACAAGAAGCCACTCCTTACGTAATGATGCATTCCTGAATTCGTGAATTTCAGCAACATAAGGTCGAAGTGTTTGTCTTTCTTATCTCTCTCTCTTTCCTCTAGAGCAACCTCACCCATTAAGGCTCACACAAATACCATTATGTAACTCAGATAAAACTATTTAAATTTGTCTTCTTGCTAATATACACACTGCACCACAGTGAGGGTGAAATAACACACATTTTCTCTCATTTTCAGGCCTAATCGAACGACGGAAAAGGTAATGAAAATGAGTTACCTTCTTATTTTACAAAAAAAAAATCCAGAACAACTTGTAGGAGTGACAAACGTTTGTAGGGAGTAAAACAGGTTTTGATATCTGCGCTAGCTCAGACTTTGTTGTTGTAGGATTTGGTTGACCAGACACTGCAAAGCCGCCTGAGGGGAGTGACAGAGGAGACGACTTGCGGAAGCCCGGGTGAGGAAGAGGAGTGGACGGAGGAGGAGTTGGAGTCACAGGCACAAGCAGAGGAGGATGATGGTGAAGAAGAGGAGGTTCTTGAGGATGAGGGTTTAACGTTGGAGGGCCAGGAGGAGGTGGAGGACGAATCTGAACTCATACGACTGGAGGAGGTTGGCATGCGATCAGTCAAAACCGCTGGTTATTTCTCTACAGTATTGTACTGTAGTTTCACAGTAAAATAATGTATCTTAGGAGAAAAATGTCAGTCTGCAGCAAAGTGTTGTAGCGCAATGCATATTGGGTCATATAACAGTTAGGGAGTTGGCCCAGTGCTAAAAGCATTGCCGGTTCAAGTCCCAGACCAGTAAATTACCAGTAAGTTACATGATTCCCCAAACACAGCTTCATCGGTGATGCCAAAAGCGGCCCACTGCTCCTTCAAAGAGGGGTCAAATGCAGAGGTCACATTCCGTTGTGGTGCACTATGTGTTGTGCTGTGCTGTGGTGTGTTCACAGTGACAAATAATCAATCACTCACTGAAGATATAGTTAACTAAAGGTAGTTGAAAGAAGATGAAATGTAAAGTCCTTTGTAAACTTCAGTAAAAAGGGTTTTACCAAAAAGTATTGTCGCAACACATCACAATTCTGTAAAAAAATCTGTATTTATGCCAATATCAAACATGTTAACAATGAAATACTGCATTTTGTAATTACAGTATAGTACTGTAAATATTATTAACAGTATGCATGCTACAAAAATATAGAAAACAGCAACTCTGCTGCCAGTATTGTACTGTGTATTTAGTGATCTGTAGCAAAAAAGCATTAAATTGTAAGTCTGTTAGTCCCATATGCTAACTTCTCTAGTAACAGCCACAGTGCCTTGTCAAGCTAGTTTGCGAGAGCTACTTCAGCACCCGAAAACCAACTTCCCTGTGTTCAAAATACAATTTAAGGGGGTCACAAATAAAATGAGTCTCTAATTTGTCTGTATGGACGAGTATAAACAGTTTGCCTGACTTTAGCTTCAGGGTAAAATATCTCAGAATCTCTTTCAATTAACTCTGTAACTGGTGAGCTGGCCTTAAGGCATTTGGATTCAATTATGTGGCCTCATTGGTCTTCCAGTAGGTCTCTAAAAAACAAAACATGATGTCACAAGCAACGTTTTACAGCAGCCAGCTACAGCAGTACGAAGAAAAGTCTTTGAGGAAGAGTATAAGTCCTTTAAGGGCTGGGCGTGGACCACTTGCATTACAGACTGACCACACAGAAACCTCAGTGAAAGAAAACACCCTGAAGTGTGTCAGATATTTGGCAGTGCTGACTTTTTCAACATGCAGCTTGAACCGTTCAGTCTTTAGACTGATGTTACTTTAATTTAGAACTTTATGTATGTTTGGCCACATAAATAAGAAATCCAAGGCTGGATTTTGAAGGTTTGATTAAAACTGTAATGCCTCTTGTTATTAAATGATGTGTTTAATGCAGCTTATAATTATATAATATATAGAGGAGTTCATAATTGTAAAGCACCAGTGTATTGCAAAGTTTTCTGCTCAAGTTATTTTCCCACTCTTTGAACATTCCTCTTCTACATTATAAAAATTGCTGCATCTTATTATTATTGCTTATTTCCGTTGTTGCAGACTTTACCAGCTAATGGTCCAGTGTCGATCTTAAAGAAGAGATGCTGTCTAGAGGAAGCTGATCTTGCAGATTCCTCTCCCATCAAGTGCTCCTACAAACGCAAAGTCCGCTTCAGCGAAACAGACGACACCTTCGATAACGGTAAAATGCTGTTTTCAATATTGATTTAGTTGCTTGAAGGGGGCACTGCAAGGCAAATGAATGACATTGAAAATAAACTGTCAATCTTACAGCTGCAACCCCGGTTTTAAAGCCATTTTTCGCAGTTTTGAGGACTGTGAAAGTGAACGCACACTTTAGCGCAAATTATTAATCTGGAGTAACGTAAATTATTTTTAACACAAATTAATTAATGTGATGCATTTATATTTAATTATGCCTGTGAACGTTTACATATTAGGGAGAAAAGGAAGCCTTTTCATCGCATCCACCTGTGTAGTTTTGGGATATACAGGGGGCAGCTCGTGCTCGCCTGAAACATCATTATAGAGCAGAGTTGAGTGACTAAAAGCTGCAAAAAAGGTGATGTGTGAAATCCATGAGAGATCCCTGAGGTACTCGACGGCAAGTTTCATGCTCCAATAGAACTTTAGAGAAAGCTGTGTGCACATACTGCAATATGCACTACTTTTCATCAGGGGTGTTTCATCACGATACGATATTATATTGATTCAGTGGAAAACAAATTTGATGTCTGTTGATATCACAGAGTTTCGATTTGATTCAGTTCAGGAGCCAGTGATTTATATGAGACAGTGTGATATGCTGATTTAACACAGTCACTTCCATTCATATCAAATCACCCAAAAACAGCTCAAAAATAATTTAACATTTTTTTTCCTGAGCTACACAGTTAGACGACACTTAATGAATTAATAACACAATTAATCAAACATGCCCAGCTGACAAGCGATGCTGATCGATGCTGTGGGCTGATTAACTGCTAAGCTGATGTCATGAAAATGTACACTGATGTATTGTTACACCACAACCTTTCACTGAAACACAAGCAGCCAGTACAGCAGACGTTACTTTCTAACTTCTCTTCGTGTGATTGTACGCTAATTATGTCTGCAGTTCATTATGGATTTGTTGGTGGTGATGGCAAACTAAGCTGTTTTTTTCTTACCAACTTTGTTTGTGTGTTGTTACTTGCAGACGAAGCAAATGGAGCTTCGTGCGTCATGTTCCTCGTCCTGTGTCTGGTGACCATGCTGATCAGTATGGGCGGAACCGCACTTTACTGCATCCTGGGTGGGGCTTATTCAAACATCTGCACCGATTTTTCCCACAACATGGAGTTTTACTTTGGGCCCGTGCGCCGGGGCGTGGACGCTCTCACATGCTGGCTTACTTCCAGTTCTTGATTACATCATGGTGCTGCACTTTTACTGGAAACACCCTCCTCTTTGCCCCCAGAATTTTCTCTTTGCTCTGAAAAATGGCAAAGGACACGTTTACGACGACTGCCTCTTTGTGCAGCATTCAAGGCCTTAATGGCAGTAGGTGATGCCACTGTATGCAGACAAAAATGTACAAAATGTTCAGAACACAGTAGCTTTTACACTTCAGTAATGCCAAACAATGCTATCATGTTAAACAAACTAAAGTCCTCAGACTCAGCAATAATTCTATGCACAAAAGCCATCTTTCTTTTATCTTTCATCTCAAGTACGTTTCTTCATGTACAGTCTGCATTATGCACAGAAACGGAAATGCATTTCATGCTTGTCTCTATAGACATAATATTGTTTTGTATTATATGACTAAAACTCTGTTCAGTGTTAGTCCTGCTATGTCAACATATGTCTTCAGTATATTCCCCAATAATACTCCAAGTAATGAAAGAATCGCTTGCTCTATAATCATTTAGTGATAAAAAGGGGATGCTGTATTAAGTTCCTGTTTTAGTTTTAAAGGCATATTTAATAATGATGAGAATGGTTGTGACTACGTGTCCCTTAATTGTGGACAGTAAATATTTTTTTATATTTGCGTATTCTGAATTATGTGAATTGTTTAGACTGCCATACTTTTTAAGAATAAATTTTGTTGTGAAAATAACTTTGACCCAAATGTCATTTAGTAGAATTCTCCAAATATGTCCTCAGTCACAAAAGAAATTTTCAAAAATAGCACGGAGATGTTTCTTTAGGTGATTATAGGACACAAGCAAAACGTATAGTGTGTCAGTAGAGTTGAACACATAATTAGGCAACAGTTTTTTCCTGCAATATTTTAACTCTGTTTTAAATGGAGGCCAAATTTCTTTTGACTTTTCCGGACAATGGAATATATGGTACTGTGTACAATGAGCGTTGTTTAATTCCAAAATCCATTTTCTTCTGTCCCAGAAAAGCTGTAATACAAAATAGCCAACACTAGATGATGCTGTGTGACAAGATTCTAAAAGCTATTTCCACCTCACACAGATTATGATTTAAATCCCACGAGGCTTTGGTTGTGAGCACTTCTAGGTCATTCAGTCTGATTTGACTTCATGCATAGTAGCAATTCACATTTTTTCATTAGATAGGAAATCTGCACATGTGAGAACGTGTATAAGTAAAATTTCCTGAACATGAATTCTTAAAATCAAGGAAAACCTGCTTGTAACTTAATGGGTGTGGGGTGTTTTACATTTAGTCTAGTAAACAATTGCAATAGAGACAAAGTACAATTCATTTGGGATTAAAATCGTTTTTTTAAATGTCAAAATCATAACGTATAATATTAGATTGGCTTGTAAATATGCTTATATCCCATCAGCTCTGAAAGCAGTTTTACAAGTCTAGACATGTATTCACAGAATGCAGGGATTAGATCCTTAAACAGATTTGTATACTGAGATTATAGGATGGGATTATAGGGGTTAGGAATAAAATATCATTGACTGAGGCCACAATGTTTCAGCAATCCTCTGATAATCTAAAATTGCCTGGATTGACAAGCTGTGTTTGAATCTGCATGGTCATGAAAAAGGATTTCAAAGATTAAGCCATAAATGTAAAGCGTAACTTATAGATATATGCATGAGTGGTTCCAGGAAATTATTCCTCAGACAAAGCTTGTGAACTTTGCTATATCATGGGCACATCATGTGGTATAGTGAATGAACTGTGAAAAAAATCCTTCATTTTACAAATGCCTTTTGCAAAATTAAATCTGGAAGCATATTACACAGTAAAGCGTTGACTAAACCTATTGATGTCTGAAGTCTAGAGACATTTTTTCCTGTGGAAACACTGCTGACCCCATCTGTTGTTTTGTCCTGCAATTCAGGAGGTCTGTGGTCATGAAAATGTTTTGAAAAAGTTGACAGTGACTACAGGATCACTACTGTTATCTGTGAGGAGTGTTAAAATGGCATTTTAAATATTAAACATATGGTTAGAGTCTGTTTGAATTGTTAGTCATTAATTGCTCATATTTAATGTTAATATCAGTTTCCAATGTTCCGTTCTTGTTAGATAAATTGACAGCAGTTTATTTATCAATTAACATCTGGTCAGGAGTTGATTTTGGCCTCTCTAAACTAGCTAATTTTATTAAAAATAAATGTAATTAAAGAAATGGACCGACTTAATCCTGGAAAAATACTGCTTTTAGGGTCTGCATGTGATAAATGGAATAGATTATGAATTCATCAGGCTTACATACTGGAAATTTAGGGAATATTGAAATTTAGGGAAAAGTCATAGGTGGGATGAGTAGAAAGCCATTAAACAACAAATATATTCATTCTATTAGTACGTTCATGCGGTCAGTAATGGTCATTAGAAACCATTACACTTTACCAAAGCACCGCATAGACCTCCACAAATTTTAGAGTGATGTTTACTTACTGATTATGGACTGATAGTTATAAAGTCACACTATATATAGTTTACCAAGCTGGTTTGGCACCAGACCTTGCTAAAAAAAAAATCCAAAATATATTATAATCACAAATTGAAAGTGAAATGTTTTTATTTTTTGATGGTATCCAGTTAAAGTCAATTAGCTGGGCAGAGCTGATATTTTCAGGAGAAGTCATTTCAAAGTTTTATAGCACATTCTTTGAATTAGACCCAGTGTTTGTTCTGGCTTGTGGCTTGTCGCGTGTTCTGCCAGTCTTCATCTGTCAGTCATCTTTTCGCTTTGCAGCAAGTGCCAGGTTCAGAAGAATTTTGTCCACACTCTCTGCCTCTAGTACTTTCAGTCACAACCGGATTGGGCCAGTTTGTGGCAGTTTGAACCAGTCTGGGACAGTTTGAACCTGTATGACCTAGTTTGGTTCAATCTGATTCAAACCGACCTACACCAGTTAAAGCAGGATCAAACTTTCGCATACTGGTTCAGACTGACCCAAACCTGTTCAAATTGGCCCAAACTGGTTGTGATTGACTGAAAGCATGAATGCAAACTTGAGCAACTGCACTGGGTTTTATTACATATAACTATCCCCCTAAAAGCAGAGACTGGCCCAAACCAGTTAATACTGGCTCAAACTAGCCCAGTTGATTATACTCATGTTATACTAATGTTTCTCCCCCTTTTAAAATGGTGTTACCCTTCTTACCCAACATTTCCCCATTTCAAATGGTTTTGCTGTTAGCACCAGGAACACCCCAAAGTTACACTTAATTGTAAAACATTAATTTGTAATTTATTGTAATTGGAAACATTTACTAATTCCACCAAAATACTATTGTTACTTGTTTACAGATCATATCAGAAACTTTAATTTTGTCATGTAGTTTTCAATTGACTGTTAGTGGAGTTTTAAGGAATTTTAAGGAATTGTCAAAATCCTCCATGTGATTCCCCAGGTGGCCACCAGATGTTGACATTTGTAGTCTCCCCAGTCTAGCTTTCTTTACCTTAATGTGCTACACCTGTTTATCTGTATTTAAGCCCTGCCTCTTCTCTTTAACTTTGTCCTGCTGCCATCACGTTCATGGGAAAGTGCTGGCTTCTGGTGTGTTGATATTTGATGAACGGTTCAGGGTAAAGGCCAGTGTTTTCTCCTTAAATGTAACAATAGATGAGTAATCATTATTAAGTTCTTTATGTAACACTGTTTATGGTGAAAAACAATCTAGTGCAGCCTTGCCATTACACGCTTAAACACAAACTACTGAACAATACCCACGTTTTAGACTATTTTTAAATAGTCTGTGCCATGCACAGACTAGTAAAACTAAAATAGTAAAACTTGTGGTAACTATTTTGTGAGTAGATGACCAACCTTAACTTTAGTGGGGGTACTGGCAAATAAGAAAAGAAACAAGAAAATATTCAGCAGTGATGAACAGTGTAGAGGGGAGATGGTTTTGGTTGCCTATTGTCTTCATGTCAACAGAATTTTGTATAAAACCATGTTTGTAACACAGAGTTCTAACTGACCCTCTCTCCCCCTTCTCAACTTCCAAAATGAATCAGCTTCCTTTATTTGGCCCATGGTCCTGCTTTCCTTTGCCCTCTGAATGCAATCAAACTCTTTCTCCTCTCATGATGCTGTGTGGGAGCAATTAGTGTTCAAATGAGCTGCATGGCTAGAACAGATGAGGATGAGAATGAATCACGACCACAGTGATTCATCTCCGTCCTCTTCCGTCTCCATAGAGATGGAAGCGAGTGATGTCACAGGACCTGTGAGGTCGACGAGTTCTCGCCTTACTGGTGACTAGAGTTGTCATTAAGCAGTCACCTATATATCTCGTCCGCTTACTGTAATGAATAGGTTGCACGCTCAGCCCCTTGAGCAGTCCACTTTAAATGACCTGCTGAGATTTGCTGCATATGTCATACAGAATGGAGGCGGTAAGTCACACAGCCTCATTCATACTTGCCACTGAAGCTGCTTTGACTTTAAAACTAGCCTGACTGGAAAATTGAACTTTATGGACCATCCTATAAACAGCAAATTAAAAATGAACTGTTACTCCATATGTCTTGACTAAATAAAGAATGACAATAAACAGGTTGCAAATATGCTGATGGATTCTCATTAACTTTCATTTTATCGTTTACATTTAGAGTTGGATTTTTCATAAAATCATCAAATTTTCTAAAAATTATTAGGGGCTTTGAATTACAATCTTATGTTTTATTGTTACTGTTTTTGTATCATTTAAAATGTTATATGACATACAATACAGGTTCAGAGATGTAATTTTTATTAATTTATACATTTATTTTTATAATTCCATGTAAATATTGTCCTACAGATGTTTCTTTTCCATTTTGTGTTGATCAAAGGTTAACACTGGGAGTTTTATGTGGTTGGAGTGGGCGCACAGATGGTCAGGAATTTTCACAATGTAATCATGATCACAGCACCTATAAAACAGAACAGGGTTTTTGTTACTACAGTTGTTGACCTAGTATAATCAAGTAGGTTTTATTAATTCATTGTTCTCATGTATAGTTGTCTCTGGTTACTGTTGCCATGATCTTCAGAGAGGTGGCAAGTTGCCAGGATAATCACCATGGTGCAGACCAGCATCCTTCTGGTCAACAAACCAGGTATCCCGTAGCTAAATGTTCTGTTAGTTTCTATATACTCAAAGCACTCAGGGCTCTAGGTAAATCTACCGCAAGATGTTATAACGTTATAACCCTAACCCGAGATGGAAAATATTAACAGGTTTTATCACTAATTATTTATGATAGAATAAATCATCACCCATACTATAATTCTTAAGGAAAAACATTTTTTATAAAATGCAAAAAATATTGTATAATATTTATATTGTGTCAAATCCTATGAATGGATATGAATGCTCTAAAAGATAAAATATGCTTATATAATTTAAAGTTTTGGATTATAGACAATTACCAATATTTTTCAAGGACCAGTTTTTAATCATGATCTTATGGAACTAGCTGTTCCATAATATGCACCATAATAATCAACTTTTCCTCAGTTTTAAGTCTTGATTATGATATTATTGTGTTAGGAATACTTGTACCTCTATATGACTAAAATTCAGTTGTAATGAGATGTATTTATTTATTTTTTAAAATTAAAATTACAGTTCAAATTTTGTGTGCAAATACTTTTGGCCTTTATTATTAAAGGGAAGACTCTTACATCACTTGTTAGGCAAGACTAGATTGTTTGGCATTGAAATTATTATCCCTAGTGTTGCATACATTTCTTCAAAAGCGTATTATGCTGATACAGAAACGAGAACATTAGGAAACATTCAGGCCAGCAGGTTAAAGCATCTCCTAAGCAACTCCTGCCTTATGGCTTCTTCATTCTTTACCCTGCTTTGCTGATGCTTACTGAGACGTGCAGCGTACAAATGCTGTGCAAATCCACCGGTGTCCCGCTACAGCTGACTTTGGCTTTTTTTGGCTAATGAAAACAGATGCGCCGAAACTTACTGCGGTGCAATACCACAGTCCACCATCAGGTGTCGCCATTTCTCTAATGCTTCCTGAGCCATTACTCACAACAGGCAAGATGACAGGAAAGGTTATTCTGCGTGTGTGTGGGTGTGTGGGCGAGTATTTATGGCGTTGTGGGGACCTTTTGTCCCCTAAAATCACTTTTATTCTTTTTTGGGGGGCTTTATGGGGACATTTGAGAGGTCCCCATGAAGAAAAATGACTTTATAGAAAATGTGCTTTTTATTTGAGAAACTAAAAGAGGTAAAATACGTGCTTTTTGTTACTGAGGTTAGTGTTAGGGTTAGGTGTAAAATTATATACATGGAAGGACCTCACAAAGATGGTAATATAACATTCTGTGTGTGTGCGTGTGGGTGTGTGGGCGAGTATTTATGGCGTTGTGGGGACCTTTTGTCCCCTAAAATCACTTTTATCTGTTTTTTGGGGCTTTGTGGGGACATTTGAGAGGCCCCCATGAAGAAAAATGACTTTGTAGAAAATGTGCTTTTTATTTGAGAAACTAAAAGAGGTAAAATACGTGCTTTTTGTTACTGAGGTTAGTGTTAGGGTTAGGTGTAGGTGTAAAATTATATACATGGAAGGACCTCACAAAGATGGTAATATAACATTCTGTGTGTGTGTGTGTGTGTGCACATATATGTGGCCATGTATTTATCGCATTGTGGGGACCTTTTGTCCCCTAAAATAACTTTTATCTGTTTTTTGGGGCTTTGTGGGGACATTTGAGAGGCCCCCATGAGGAAAAATGACTTTATAGAAAATGTGCTTGTTTTATTTGAGAAACTAAAAGAGGTAAAAATGTGCTTTTGGTTACTGAGGTTAGGGTTAGGATTAGGTGTAGGTGTAAAATTATGTACTTTAGTCATTATGGGAATCTGTGGAAGGCCCTTACAAAAATAGTAATACATAGACTGTGTGTGTGTGTGTGTGTGTGCGTGTGTGTGCGGCGAGCGTGCACTGGTTATCATGTGAGTGTGATCGTAATGCCCCCTTAAAGGTAGAGATTTGTCACATTGTTCAATTCTCTTCTACTTCTTCAACCATTCTTTACCATGGTCTGTGTGTGTGTGCTTCAGATTGGTTTGGGGAACAAATTTGGAAAAAATGGCGTTCCCATTTTTGTTTTTGCTATGACATTTTTTGTATTAAAACTAAATTGAGGAAAAAACTTAGGGTTAGGGTTGGAAACAGCAGACAAAGAGTTATTTAGCTACAGCAATAATATCTAAGAAATACCCCCAAAAGTATAGTGAAGTGTGTGGGCACAGTTTTATATTTGGTTGTGAGAACTGAGGACCATAATGTAACAAATACAACCAGTTGTAGATATTGATACTTTTTCATAATCCATAATGGGTTGCATGGTGGTGCACTGTCACCTTCACAGCAAGAAGTTCCTGGGTTTGATCCCCTGGTCGACTCACTGTGAGGCATCTCTGTGTGGAGTTTGTGAGCCTGGGTTTCCTAATTTAGGTTATTTGGTCTCTGCTTTGTGCCCGTAAACTCTGATCCCTGTGACCCCCGATTGGGATTAGTTTTAAGATAATGAAGGAATGAATGAATGTTTGCCGTAGGGCTCTAGTTTACCTCATACCTGTGTTTTCTTCCTACGTTCACTTTTATGTAATGATTATGGTCATTTACACTGGCGTGAAACGTCAAGTCAAATTTCTAATAAATGTTACCATACTTGACCAGTAAAACTGCTTTTGGTTGTGAGCGTCAATTGTACATCACAAAGACAGCAACATTGTTGTGTGTGTGTGTTGTGTGTGTGTTTAGACCCTATTGAAGGTAATTAGAGGCATGTATTGGGGAAGTGATCCACACTACATGGATGAAGGGGATGACACATGCGTACTGCGTGGTGTGAAGGCGTGGGATGGAGCGGTCTGGAACAAGCGTGACTGTGCGTGTGTGTGTGTGTGTGTGTGTATGACTCAGCCTCCAATGCCCTCGTCCCTGCCCCCGCCTCACCCACACGGGCAGCTATGGCTCGTTCCGTCCGCTCATCCGTGTAGAGAACCAACAGATCACAAGAGCTCATGTTTTTGAGTCACAGAAACATTTTTCTGCAGTGTATGTGCGTGTTTTGAGGTGACGACAGCGTTCGGTGTTCTCTTTTGTTTAAAGGCGATGCATTTGGTGAGGGGGGTGGGGAAAAGAGAGAGAATGACTGAGCGAAGAGAGATAAATGAGAGAGAGAAAGATGAAGGGAGGAGGGAGAGAGTAAACAGGCGAGAGGGAATGCAGTAGCGCATGTAGCTTGAGATCTGAGCCCCACCCTTAAATCACCCCTCCTCCTCCTCTTCTCTCTCTCTCTTCCTCTCTTGTCCCACCCCTCCCTCTGCTGGTGTTGCAACTCTGCTGATATCCACATATTTGCAGCACACACTCAGCCTACCCTACCCGCACTCCTCTAAGACTTTTTTCCTTTTCTTTTTCGTCTCCCCCTCATGTCCTCCTCTCTTTCCAATCCGCCTCTTTTCCTCTCCACTGCTTTGCCCTGAGTCCTGTCTGCAGATTACTGCCTGGAGCGCTTAGCAGAATGTGGGCACTGCAGTGTGTGTGCCAAACCTTATCAGCCCACCCTCGCTCTCTCTCTCCCTCATTCTCTCTTCCTCCCTCTCTCTCTCGCTCCCCTCCTCCCCCATCCCACCATCTTTCCCTCTCTTCTGTATTTGAGCGAAGCCTTGCTTGTATGGTGCCTTGCTTTCACCAGGCACTGCAAAAACACTTACATAAGCTTCCTCTCTCTCTCTCTCTCTCTCTCTCTCTCTCTCTCTCCATCTCTGCCCCCTCTTCACCCCTGCCTCGTCTTCTGAGCGTGACCTTTATGAGCTCAACACGGGAACCTAACGGATGCGTTCCGGAAAGGGTGAAGCCCCATCATAAAATAGTGTTCATAAGGCCAGGCCTTTGCTGTCCACCTTACCGACTCCGTCTTAGCGATCATGCTTCCAATCAGTGGGATATGAAAGGAAGATGGCTACAGCAGCCGGGAGAGGAAAATGCCGCTTATCCAAAAATGGAGAACGAAGGAGAAGGGAAGGCTTCCAAGAAGAGCTCTTGAGTATGTAAATTCAACTCAAGAGATGCAACGAAAAATTTACTGAACATGGAAGACAGCCATTGCAATACATCTGGGTCAGGGAGCTTGAAAATATAAACATTTTTGTTGCATTTTATTGCATTCTAACCTCAGTTCTATTTTTTTAAAGTCTATATTCTTTCTAATTTAAGTCTTTATGGCAGTCAGTGCATTTTTGTCTGAAATTAAACACTTTATTAAGGTGCCTCTTGAAATTCCTCTTTTATTTTTAAATGCAAGAAAAGAAAATTAAGTATTATTTTATTACTAAAGCACCATTCAGTTATATGTAAAAATGAATATACTACTGAAATACTATTACTACTACCATTATTATTGATACTAATATTATTGAACCATGCTTATTATTTCTTTCACCAGTCAGTTGACTACATACAGATGTTGATGCTACTGGGCTCGTAATGTAGGCTAGACATGATGTTCTGGAACTTTGCTTGAAGAAATGTCCTATAATTGGACTTCTTTTACTTTTAGCATTACACCCTACAGGAAATTTCAGATGAAGGTGCAAGCTTCTTAAAATTGTCATTAATGCCTTAATGACATTGTGAACTTAGAACTAGAACCACAGAACAGCTTAATGAACCAAAACTAGAGACTGAGAACATTCCTGTCTAAAAAATTGGTCAGACAAGAAACTTGTGCCCAGCTCTATGGTGGGGGGCCAGTTTGGGCCTGGCCCACCCACAAGAGGGAAAGAGATAGATTTTAAATATGTCATATGTCTTTTTTTACTTTAAATTTTAATATAATTAGTTTTGAAAAAAATGTATTTTTATTCATTATATATATATATAT